>JARHVA010008807.1:160000-267500 GCA_037957365.1 Torreya grandis
AGTTAGGTAGATATAAAAGAGTGGTGGTTGATTTCAATATAGGGAACACCTTCAACACCCATGCTATCATTTATTGCAAAATGTAAAAGGATGAAAGATAAGGTAAGCAAATTATCATGAATGATTTGCATTCGTTGATGTTAATGTAATCCAAACATTAAAATGACCCTAAAACCCCAAAGTATAAATTGAAAATAAGGATTCAAGTTACTTTCTCCTATCGAATACATAAGTCTAGGATGTCCTTAAAAGACTATCAACAACACATTTCCAAATCATAATCTAGAAAGGAATTTACAACCTAAGTCTATGCCTAAAATTACTACCATTAAGTGACAAAACTAGACAACCAATCAATAGAGCATGAAGAATGTATTTTTGCATTTCATTAACAAGATATATTATAAATCATATATTTTTTCCATGAACTTGAAAATAAATATTACATACATCAATGTTCATAATTTTAACATGGGGAAATGCATAATGGATTTGCTCTTAAATAGGGGAGACATATACATGCTCTCAAAGATTGCTAATGACTATACAAATGTAATCAACTTAGAAAGAGAGATAAAAAAACACACACCAAGGATCATAAAAAAACCAAAAACCTCTAAAAAGAGGAAAATCCCTCTTTGCTTATATAAATTTCTCACCTAGAATACTCTAGCAATATGATCCCATTAGAAGATTCCTTTGATCACTCTTAGAAGCTCATCCTTTGTAAGTAAATCATCCTGGTAATTGGTTTTCCATGTCATGTGAAGATTTTAAAATGAAATTTTATATGCTTGGATATAAATCTTGATTCAATTGGGCTTGAGGGAGAATATTTATTTTAAGACCAGAACTAATTTTATCTTCATGTTTGACTGCTTTGCCTTACTCTCCAACTAATCATTTACCCAACTAGAAATTTGTGAATGGTGGATTCCCTCCTTATGAAAGCCAAATAATTATTATATATTTGTATTGATGGCATATAAATAGCTCTCCAACTAATCATTTACCCAACTAGAAATTTGTGAATGGTGGATTCCCTCCTTATGCAAGCCAAATAATTATTATATATTTGTATTGATGGCATAAAAATACTCTAGCTATGATGGAATTAGTGTGGGATCCATGGCCATTTGATAAATATGCTTCTAATGGCCCACTTTTATCTCAAAACCCTAGCAACAATTTTCTTCATCCATAGAGTTCTTAGTTTTTTAATTTTGTCATTGAATTGTCTATGCCTTCATATTTTTAATTTCTTTTATTTTTCCACCAAACCTAATAATTATATGTGTAATTTTTTCCTTTGCTTTGCCTTATGTAGTATTTTGGGCTTAATTTGTAATTTTCTACTTTTTGACTTGGCAAGATTTTAGGATTCAACTGCAACTTTACATGTTGGTTGGAATCTAGAAGTCTATTGCATATTTTTAAATTAAAAGAAACTAATTTGAAATTTGATGTTGTAGTTCCACCCAAAAGTTTTTCTTTGTCTCCACTTGGTGTGTATATGATAGTTCTAGGAACTTGGGATGCACATTGTAAATTATTTAATGTAAATGAATGTTGTATCACCACTAAAAACTTACACTATGGACTTGGGAGATTCAAATGCAATTAAAAATTTTCAAACGATAAATTTGTAAAATAATGTTGTTTGTCCATTGAAAATGTTCACTCTAATCTTTGTTTTGGATCGACACATTTCACTTTCATGAGTATTTGACCTATGATATCTACATAAATCCATGCTACATTCGATTGTCCTTCACTAGAACCACAAATCCCATTCTATATTACTCAATATCTCTTTTTCTCTAGGTCAATTATATTCTTCCTTGCTTATAGTCTCTTACATCATCAACATCTTCTTTCTTTTTCATCTAGATCCACAAAGGGAATCTAATTTTATGTCGAATAAATTACACTTTTATAGATTGATTTTTTTTTGGTGTTTAGTACTTGTAATAGAGAAAGAGGAGATACAATCATCACCTTAATTTAAATTATTAGGTTTATTCTCTAGCCTAATTTCAAAATGACAAAATCATAAAAGGTTCTTCATATTTTCAATGTTGGAACTGAGATATGTGAGAATGACTTGTTAAATTTGGTGAAATTTCTTGGTAATATAACCAAACTTATGATGTTGCATTCTAAAAATTATGTTCTCATGAAAATTCATGACATTCCTTATGTGGTCAATGTACTAGACCATATCTTAATAATTCAACCAAGCATAAGAGGTAAGAATGTCTACATTTAGTTCTCATACCATTAGGAGTTGAAAATTACAGAGTAGTCATGGTAGGGATAAAAAAGTAGAAAATAGAGATTCTAGAGCCAAATTTTATAGAAATTTGTGTGGAATTGAAAATAATGTCAATCACCCTTTTTGCTATTTAACTGGTACACACCCTTTAGACACATTGAATTTATATTCGAGTCATTTATTGATAAATTGAGGTGTATTAGGCATTTCAAAGAAATAATGTAAAAGAACACTTGGCATTTATTTTTATTCTTTCCCTTAGGTCATCACTAGACCTACTACCAAAACATGTCATAAGTTTTGAACATTGAATATACTTTACATATCTATGGGCTTGGGAGATTCAACTATAGATTTCAATTTACATGTTTGCATTATGACATTATTTTTTTGTTAGATATTTTTACAAGCCAGTCTCCACCTTGATCTATATGTTTACATTAACCTATGTATTTTGATGTCCAAGATGCATATTTAAATTTATTAACTTTCATTTTATTGACTTTTTCCCTACTAAAATCTCTACCATAGACTTGGGATATTGGTTTGTACTTTATAATTTGCAATTTTTAAACTTGTCTTTTGACATTGCTTTTCTGCCATGGATTTCTACCATTGCACATTCAACAAGTTTTGGAGATCATACTACATATTAAAAATTTAAATTTTTCTTCTCTTTAAATTTTTTTCCATGCCCTTCCTCTTTCTTCTAATCCATGTTTTACTTTGAAATTTTGACCTTTCCTTGACATGGGCATTAGAACTTTTATATGGCCTTTTTTAACTTTTCACTTGGATAATGAAACCAATGGCATGGACTTTAATTTAATATGTGGGAATTTTATTATATATGTGGGCCTAATTTATTGGCATGTATATTTTGGGTTAGGGAAACATAATTAAAATTTCAAGTTATAATGTTGTATATCACTATTTTAATCTCTAATCAAAATCCCTATGCTTATATTTATTAAATGTTGTATTCACCATGAATATTATCCTAGAATTTAACAAGTTAATGCTATTATTTATAAGTTTTATAGATTTTAACCTTAAACCATTCACCACTCCCTTTGATAGTGGACCTCCACATGGTAGGCACATCATTATAGGACATGAACATGTTCTTTAGTGGTCTTCAAACCTATGATTTCAATTTTCAAATTGCAAATTTGCCTTTTCATGTTGTATTCCCCATCATAATTCTCATTAAATGTCTTAAGACATTTATTTTCTTACAACACACCAAGTCACATTTTTTATTCATCTTGGCATTTTGACATCATGGACCCTACAACCAGAACATGTTAAAAGATATAAAAGCATTAAATGTTAGTAAAAACCAACTTTTGTAGGGTTTACACAACTTTATTATGGAAGTGAATCTTTTAGCTCCAAATGAACACTTGAAGATTGGGGGAAATAGTTAGAAATTTCAAGCATTCATTTTCTTGATAAGGGCATAAATTGTTTAATCAAATTTGGGCACCAACACTAGCTCTTACCTACGGATGTATACCCCTTATGGGTGTACAAAAAACCCTAGAAGACAATATTAGGTACCAATACCTTGGACCATGGAGTCAAAACTTTAGATAATCTCATTAAAAAAACCCATGAAAACTCAAAAAGATAGGGGAAAACCAACAAAAATAGATTATTAGGATCCAAGAATGAACACACAATGAAAAACAACAAAAGAAGCTATACAAACCAATCCTAAATTATAGGGGAAACAAAATAACAAAACTACGCACTATACATTACTTTACATAAACATAGACTCAATCAAGGAAGTGTTTTAGATGTCTACCATTAACTGGTAGTTCTAGTATCTCTCCATCCAAGTCTCTTAAGAAAAAGGTGTGTTCCCCAATTTTGGATTTAATGGAATAAAGGCCCATCTAAAATGCATCAAAGTTTCCATGTTTTCCTTTCTCCTCATGTTTATTATCCCAAAGTAAAACTAGAACACCTACTTGAAAAGTTCTTAGAGTGACCTTTCTATTGAATATCCTCTTGAGTCTTTCCTTGAACTTGATGTGTCTTTCATGAACTTGTCTTCTATTTTGATCAAGCTCGATAATCTAGTTCATTTTTATTTCACAATGGTTGATTTCATTATCTTAATCTATTTGTTTCATGAATTGATAGGTTGATAATTGTAGATTCATAGGTAAAATAATTTGAGCTTCATAAACAAGATAACAAAGGATTCTACCTATAACTCTCTTAGGTGTCATCCTATTAGCACACAAGACAAATTTTAGTTGTTCACCACACTTTTTCTTTTTAGATTTTGAATTTATTCTAATGATTTTGAAAAAAATATTATTATTAGATTATAGATTCCCATTCCCCTGAGTGTTATAATTAGAAGTGTAAGTTAACATGATCTCATACTCCTTAGATAATGACACCAAAGGTTTAGCTTTGAAACTCATGGAATTATTGTAACAATTCCCAAAAAAAAATTAGAATTATATATCAGAGTATGATGTGGATGCGTATTGCACCCAAGTACCCACTTGATGTTGTAAGTGATAAATGTTTAGCACACTCATGTATGCACAACTAAAATCAAAGGAAGTGAACTAAGATAATTAGCTAGAGGTAAATACATATAAAAGGTGCTATGGGGAAGCATGTTAAGTTATTAGATGTTTTATGGGGTTCATGGTGTATCATAGTATGCATACTGCCACATAAGACTATTTTTAGGTCCTTAACCCTAGGTAAATACCTCACTCTCCTCAGTGAGTTTCAGTCTTGCTCAAGGATGGTTAAGTTAAAGGATTAGTTTAACCAAGAAGGATAACTACAACATCCTAAGTTATCATTCATATTAACCTAGGTTTATGTTAAAGTTAAGATTATTAGTGTTATGTCTAAACATATACAATTACTCATAATCAATAACTACAAATCATTTCATTACACATAAATTTATAATCATTCATGTAGTAGAAATTATTATTACATACAGAGAAAAAAAATTGAAAATCAAGGTTTCATATTGCTACTAGCTGAGGCCATAAATGCCTCATGTACTTTAAGGTCACCACACCATTAATTAAATAAATCACACATCATTCATTTTCTAAACATGGATGACCTTATTTATAATAACAATTAATGATATAGTTATGATCATCATTATTATTCATCAAATATCCTATAGGTAGTCTAGAAATGAATCCATATAACCATATTATATTGGTATAGCCAATGTGACATTATAAAACAAGATATATCAAGACATTACTCATCTAAGGTATATAATAAATTAGTCTTGAATTCCTTATTTATTTCAAGTGAAGGGATCTATGTATTAATCCAATAGTTAAGGCATTTTTAGATAACTATAGAAGAAATAAAACATTTATTTTTATAGAAAGTTTCATTATTATCTAAGTAAATGTATACATAATGAACCATCACATTCCAAAATTAAGCTCATACTAAATAAACTAGAATAGAGTAACAAGTGATTCATATACAATAGAATATAACACAATCATATGCAAATAAAATTCAATCAAGTTTCAAGTTGAGTGTAACCCAAATAAAATGTTTCACTTAAGGAACTTTTATAATTTTCTATTGGGAAAGCCATGGGTAACAAGGTAATCATGTTCAACTATCAGAAGGAAAACATAATCATACGTAGCATAAGGAATATAAAATAACAAGCATGCATGTTATAGTTATATAATTATACAACTTATGTGAAGTAAAATCACTAAGCATAATTATTTCATCTAATTTAATCATAATGGTGATATTAGACTTAAACAATTCATTTAGGATCTTTCAAATTCACTTTGTTACATATCTATACTATGAAGAAATATTAGACATGCTTGTGAAACATCTTAATTAAGCAAAGGGGTTAAATTATATTTTAATTCAATTCATATTAAATGTAACAACAAAATTAATAATTTTCAAATATGATATGTATATATGCAACATACATACCTTACATGCAACTAGATATGTCTAAAATGAGTGTTAGAAGGAAGGATTCTAGTTTGGTTTATGCATGTACTAGCAACAAGTAATTTGAATAGTTTATGCATATATGAAAATGACTAAGAATTATGTATACATTCATCTAAGTAATTGGATTCACCATATATAATGTGAGAGACCAAAAGTAACTATTAATATAGTTTCCACACTTAAATTAATAATATGTAAAACAACATAGTATATATCTAATTGATTATATAATCTAATCAAAGATTTTTCTAGCATTAGAATAGGAAGCCCAATATTTAAATCAAATTTACATAATATGTGGTTAGGAAATCTAGTATAATTATCTAAGTAAATCCTACTTAGGATAACATCCATAGGTTAATTTAAATATCCAAGTTATCCAATTAAAATAAGAAATCAATTTTATAATGATTATATAGATTAACCGTATACAAGAATTTATAATAATTCAACTACATAATAAATGAATATTAAAAGGGTAATTCTAAAATTGATAGTATTAATAAAATGATTTCTCAATATAAAGAGAGTTAATCTAAATGACTAATAATTTAATATATCTAAATAATATCATCATATATCAATTTAGTCATCATACCCTTAAGCAACATTCATCTTCCATTTTATTTCCTCATCCCATTATTAGGATAACTTAACAACAACATGATTAACCCATAATAATCAAGATTGTGGACTATCTACCTCTAATATTAATAATGAAATATACTAAGTAAATAAACATAATTACATAATTAAATTGTTACCAACTTACTTCACATGTATGTGATATCACCGAAGCATGGAAAAATAAGTGAATGAACTAGATAAGCCTCCCCAACCAGCCATATGAGCCCAACCATTAGTGGCCCTCACAACTCCAACCATCCATATGATGGTGGTTATGGCAACCAGGGACATGAAAGGAATTTTGAGCAATCAAATTTCCAACTAGAAAACATATCAAAGATAAAATAATACAAGAAAGACAGTGATTCCATTCCCAAGTGAGATGGGAATAATTAATCTACTTCCAATATAGATCAAAAGTAGGGATGGCTAATAATGGCCACCAAATGATATAGAATGGATTAAAATCAATCCATTATATAGCCTTCAAGTTAACCACCTTGGATCCCAATCCAAGTTATGGTTAGCTTTAACCATCTTAATTGCCAATATATATTGGTATATAATATATCACTTTATTTTAATCATTTAAGTCTAGTCTATGATGTCAGGAATCTAGAACAATAAACATGCTCTGATACCAACTGTTAGGACCTGGAACCACCATTGATTACCATGTACAAGCAACTTAATATGTGGAATTAAACTAGAAGTAACATGTAACTAGAATTCAGAAATAACACATAATATGAGAGACAATACCCAATTGTATTAATACTCTTACAGAAGAAAATTACAATAAAGAAGTGCCACAGTATTCTTACACCTCTAAGGCTTCCCACACCTCTAGGAATCTTAGTAATATTTCCTCAAAGCTCTCTCTCAATTACGGTCCCAACACACAACTCAAACACAGAGTTGGTGTTCACTTCCAACCAGTCAGTATCCACTACTGCCAGTACCACTAGTAAGTGACAATCACTACCAGTCCAATCGAGTACTCCACGTACCCAAGTTCTGAGTATACACACATACTCCAAGTAGATCTCCCATGAACTTACAACAACCTACAACTCAAATGATCTTACTTTAGAAGGATCTACCTTGTGTTCCTGTTTTCTCTCCAACTGAGTACACACCATACTCCAAGTAGATCTCTCCTGATCTTGCTCCCTGTTGTGTTGCTATCACCTTGATTCTACTACCACCTACAGATCAACCTAGTTCTACACACCTACAAACCTAGACCTTGCACACACAAACACCTACAGATCAATGATCTTACTTACCATGTAGATCTCCAAATGTGGCCTTGCACACCTACTGACCAAGATCCTACATACATGAAGAATCCTTCTAATTCTCCAAACCAGCACCCATACTTGGCACTGTGGCACTAGGAGGAACACACCATGCTCTCTTCACTCTGAAGGAGCTAATTTTTGCTCTCTTACTCTCTATCACAAATTACAATACAACCCATGAGTCTATTAGATAGATCTCATGCAAACAATAATTAGATCCCTAGCTTTAGTCTAAAATTGGCCTTCTACATGCAAACAACTAGTTCGTTAACTAACTGTTCATGCAACTGACAGTTTTAAAACTACATAGGCAACCGACGTCAGTCCCTGTCTGCCTAGAGGTGACCGATGTTGGCCAATCCTTAACCGACATCAATTGCTCTTCTCACTGTATATGACCGACATTAGTTGATCAGACCAACGTCGGTTGCTCTACCACTCAACAACCTCTCAGCAACATCCTTCCCTTTTTGCATCAGTGAAGCTTTTAGCTCCACAACCTAACAAATGAATGGTAACTAGATAATGTACAACCAAATAAATAAACTAGATAAACATGCAAATAAGTTAATTTATTCAAACTAGAATAATAATTCAAACTAGAATATAACAATCTAATATTTACAAACTCAACACAAACCCAAATATTTCATACAAGCAAACAAAAACTCCTTTAGACTTATTCGATGCCCTCTTAGGCCCATGAAAAATAAAACCATACATACTCATGCCATCCTAATATATTTAGGTTGTTATGTCTTGCATAGGAACCAAAACATAGATCAACAACTTAATCACATCTTATCTAAACATTAACCATAGTCAAAGTTCCAATCACCAAAACTTATAATCACAACACATTGATATGAAACGTAGGTAAAGATACCAAAGAAATCCATTGAAGTTTTAGACCATGGAAATAACATACACTATAATCATATATTCATAATATCATATACAAATTATATAAATGAAATCATCTTAAATATGTAGCTAAAGGCAATCATAATATCCCAATCAAAAATCACAACACCATGATCAAAACATAGTTAGGAACAACCCAAACAAACTCAAAGGCCATGACATATACACAATCACTTTAATATTAAAAACCCAATGGCACCTAATTAATAAATACAATCAATAACAAAATCTCAATCTAAATTATCAAAGAGATTCATGTCATGATTATATATTACGTAGTCAAAGATGTGACACAAAAACCCAAGTTAAGATAATGTCATCATGAGAATATAACATAGATGAATAACATCAACATTTTAAAAAAGTATTCATTATGACCATAAGTTTAGTAACCAATGGGAAAAATATTTCAAAAAGGATTCTATAACCTATTAATTAATATTTTCATGATTCGAATATAACAAGCATAGTTAAAAAATGATAAGAAATGTATACACAGTCAAATATACCACAACCAAGTCCAAAACTAACTATCAATTGGTTTGAATGAATATCATTACACTTAGATTCATTATGTATATCACATACCATAATTTTATCAACCTATAATAATTAAATCTCAAATCCAAACCTGAGCCATCCAATAAAAAGGAAAACATAGTCACCATTTTGGAGAATAAACAAACTTTAAAGGTCATAACATGCAGTCCAAAAGAAAACAACACACTTTTATAAAAAATTAACTTTCCAATAGGGGTTATCTACATTATTCCACATAATCACACACACACACACACACACACACACACACACACACACACACACACACACACACACACACACACACACACACACACACACACACACACACACACAATAAGGTTAAACCAACCAAGTCAACACAATGACATATATTTATAAAAGTGAAGCCACGTAACTTCCATAAATACTTATAGAGCTATATGTTCATGATGAGCTAAGTAAACCATCAACCAATAATTCAACACATAATAGATAAACCCTATGGGGTATCAAATCATAAAACCAATTAAAATATTTCCATGTACATAGGGTCAAGAGATGCTCAACATTTAATAGAAAAATAATGGATTTGAAATAATAAGACATCCACACACACACACACACACACACACACACACACACACACACACACACACACACACACATCCTTTTTCAAGTTGAAATTCAAATTCCAATCATCTATTATATTTAATCCTTACCAAGGTATATGTATGTGCCTAGAAGTCCTAAGACTTCAAGCTACATACATAGCCTTTTTATCTTCCAAATTTTTTTCCATAGTAAAACAAATAACTAGGAAAAATATAATTTACTTCAAATTTTAGAGAGAAAACTCAAAATTCCAATAAGATAGAAAATTGAAACCTCTATCTTCCTAAACAAATTGTGTGTCCAAAAATCTAGCATGTCTACCATAAAAATTGACTGAGATTCCTTTGTTCTCCCTATTATTCTTCCATCTTCCTAACCCCATCAACTCTTTCCATTTAACATAAAACTCCCCATTCACTCTATCCATTTTCCCCATACCCATTCAATGTCCACATTGAATTTGAGGAGATAGAAATCCTCCTCCATTCCCCAAGTAAATTCCCCACAAAATTCACCATAATGTTCATTAATTTACCTATTTGAAAGGCTCAATCCACCAACCCAACTACTAACTAATGAAATTGTAGGTTAGATTTTAAACCATATAATTAATGTTAACAAAGTGTATTAGCATATTAACCCCTATGGCCTATGCCATCGACTATAATAAATTACAATAAATCAAATGATCATGATATGACATTGACCTAAGTCGATTAAAACAAAATATTTCAATCAATTAAACCATGTTTAAATTTTAATGTCAATGCCACCATAATACAACCAAGCCACAAAACATTCATGACACCACCTTAGGAATATATGGTTTTTATATAGTCTAAAGGTTAGTCCAAGGAGTGAAAAGAGTAAGTCTAAGTAGGTCTTAGGTAATGCATCTGATTAGGCAAGTAGGATCTACACAAGCAAACATGAGTGAATAGGAGTTTGCATAGAATAAGGAGGCTAGACTAAGTCATGGAAGTAGGACAAAATACTATGGTCATAATGATAATGGAAAATAATGACTTGTGACAACAAGGTGAATGTATAATAGTAAACAACAAAATGCAATAACTACCAGTGTTGGGATAATGACAAACTTAATGACCAACCAAGATTTGCAAAGGATGGAAAACATAACCAACACAAGTATACCTATTGGACTTGTTTGACTACTCAAAAATTCTTTCAATACTAGGTGTACCAATGCCAACATCTACCAAGCTCATGGATAGTACCTACAAACATTAAAATTACATCAATAGTACCATATCAAAAATACTAAAATAATTACAAATTTGTAATAATATCAACTTTAGTAATTAGTCTATAAAACTATTAAATGTAGAATTAAATATGTAATCCAAATACTATTGTAACAAGTACCATCATATAATACAACTGAAATAAAAACTAGTATTTAGCTTATAACAACAATAATAAAAATGTTTTAACATATCATAAAAAGGTTGAATCATAACATCCTCCCCATTGAAAGGGAG
Organism: Torreya grandis; assembly: GCA_037957365.1. Lineage (NCBI taxonomy): Eukaryota > Viridiplantae > Streptophyta > Pinopsida > Cupressales > Taxaceae > Torreya > Torreya grandis. The sequence continues at coordinate 171,772 of JARHVA010008807.1, forward strand.
CCCTCTCAATGACTTAGTCAAAAATCCATGACTAATGTTGCCTAAAAAGATGTGCATATTCACTAGTACTCCTTTCTATTAGAGGGTCCCATTACACCAAAACCTAATGTATATCCCTATTTCATAGCTTAATGATATGATGGTCCAGGATTCTCACTAGTTTTAATTGGATCTTTTCCTCTTTTTCGACTTGTAAATGATTCCAATCCAAAACATGAGATGGATTATGTATATACTTTCTTAGAAAATAAACATGAAATACATCATGAATCCTTGATAAAGAATGAGTAAGAGTTAGTTGGTAAGTAACATGAATAATCTTATCCATAATGTAGAAAGGTCTGATAAATCATGGAGCTAACTTGGAAGCCAAACTGAACTTTATAAAACTTTTCTAGGGTCTAACATGTATAAAACTTTATCCCCCATGCTAAATTCATGCAGAATTATCTTTCGATCAACATAAATCTTTTTTTGATCTAAAGCTATTTTAAAATTCTTTCTTATTAATTCCATATACCTATCATATTTCATCAGTAAATTAGGTCCATCTATAGCTATATTTTCCAAGCTATCCCAACCAAGTGGAATTTTGCATTTACACCCATATAGAGCTTGAAATCAAGCCATATTTATTGTAGAATGGTATGAATTATTGTATGCAAATTCAACTAAATGAAGGTAATATTATCATTTTGTTTGTTGATCCATGATGTAAATGTGAATCATATCTTCAACCACCTGGTTGGGCCTTTCTATTTGTCTATTTATTTCTGGATGATATGAAGAATTGAAATTCAACCTTGTTTCAAAGGCTACAATTAATTTATGTCAAAACCTTGAAGTAAACAACTTGTCACCCATATAAAATAATCATTTTAGGTATGTCATGATGTCTAACCACTTCCTTCATGAAATATTCCATAAACATGAAAGCATCATCTATTAAGTTTCCAATAATGAAGTGGCTGACTTTACTGGCCTTATCAATCACCACAAGGATTGTATCATGATTTTTACATGATTTTGGTATCCCCATAATAAAATCAAGTGATACTATAGCCCACTTATCTCTTATAATATCATGAGGGTAAAATAACCGTCATGGATGGCAATGTTCAGCTTTTAATTGCTAGAATTCTAGGTATTTTACTATAAAATCAACAACATCATGCTTCATTCCAGGCCAAAAATAGAGCCTTCTCAGCTCATGCATCATTTTAATAACCCCAAGATGAGCATAATAAGGTGTTTTATGCACTTCCTTAAACACATAATTTCTTAAGTCACCCAAACTAGGTACATAAATTATGCCTTTATGCCTTATACGATTATCTATTGCAATAGAAAAATCAAAAAATATTTTTACTATATGCCCATTAGCCAGGCCTACTCTTACATTATGGAATAATTCGTCAGCAAGTTACTATTCCAAAATAACACTTCTAAAATTTCCTTGTAACACTGACAAAGTAATAAGGTACATGCATCCATTGAGTGCATTAACCACATGATTTTCCTTGCCTTTAGCATATGATATGTCCATGTCAAAATTTCTCAAAATTTACATCTACTTACACTGGTGTGCATTTAAATCATCTTGAAAAAATAAATAATCAAGGCTATGGTGCTTATATTTCACATTGAAATACTTACCCAATAAGAATTTTTTTATATTTTTTGAGTGGATAAACAATGGCAGTAAGCTTCATGTCATGTATAGGATAATTATTTTCATTATCCTTTAATTTTCATTACTCATAAGCCACCACTTTTCCATCTTGGATCAAGATGTCTCCATATCCTTCCTTATAAGCATCAACACAAACTTCAAAGTTACCATTTGGGTCTAGAATGATAAAAATAGGTGTTTTTGTAAGAAACATTTTTAGCTTGTTAAACACCTCCTCACACTAAGGGGCCCATATAAATTTATTGCCTCTGCATTATAAAGAGGTAATGGGATAGGCCACACTAGAAAAGTTTTTAACAAAATGTTAGTAATAACCATCCAAACCCATGAAGCTGTGCACTTAATGCATATTGGTAAGAACAAGATAATCTTGAATATATTTAATTTTCATGAGATCAATAGTGATTGCCTCTTTATAAATAATTTGTCCCACATAATGAATTTTAGATTCATAAAATACACATTTAGAGATATTTCCGTATAGCTTATGTTATCTTAGTCTTTTTAGGACAAAATGAATGTGCTTATCATGCTCATCCTCATTTTTATAATAAATGAAAATGTCATCAAGAAAAACCATCACAAACTTATCCAAGAAGTCTCTAAATATATTCTTTATAAGATTCATTAAAGTTATAGGTACATTGATTAGGCAAAAAGGAAAAATCATGAACTCTTAATATATATATGGAGTTATAAAAGTAGTTTTATGAATTTCCTCTTATTTGATTCTTAGTTATTGATAGTCTAATCTCAAATCAATCTTTAAGAAGATTATGACAGCCTTCAGTTGGTCAAATAAGTCATCAATCCTAGGCCAAAGATAATGGGTTTTTTATTGTTACCTTAGTTAACAAGTGGTAATCAATGCAAAGCCTCAATATACCATCCTTATTCTTTAAAAATACCATAGGGTCACCTCAAGGGAACACACTTGAATGTTGATGCTATCTAAGAGTTATTAAAATTGAAATTTTAACTCTTGCAAGTTAGCCACATTCATATGGTATGGGGATTTATAAGCAGGGGTAGACCTGAGGATGATATAAATGGAGAACTCAAATTCCCACTTATGCAGTAAAACATGTATTTTCTTAAGAAAGACATCCATGAACTCCCTCAAAATAGGAAAATCTACATGTACTAACTCCTTTTCCTTGGGTAATTCCTATAGTTAGACCACATAAAGATTTCAACCTTTCTTAACAATGTGTTTTAACTACAAGGCTAAGACTATTTTATGTCTTGTAAACCCTTTTATGCCTTATAATTCCATAATCTATCTAAGGTCATTGGTGTAATGCACATCCTAATTTATCATTCAAATTAACATAGGTTTATGTTAAAATTCAGGTTACTAACCTTATGTTTAAATATAGACAAGTACTCATAATCAAAAACTAGAAATCAATTCATTACATACAAATTTATAATCATTCATGCAATAAAAAATATTTTTACATAAAGATATAATAGATTTAAAAATCAAGGTTTCATATTGTTGTTCACTGAGTTCATAAATGCCGAATGGAATTTAAGAATAGCTATTAATGATATAGTTGTGGTCATCATCATTATTCATCAAATATCCTATAGGTAGTTTATAAATGAATCCATATAACCATATTATGCTAGCATAGCCAATGTGACATTATAAAAGAAGAGAGACCAAGACATTATTCATCTAAGGTATCTAATAAATTAGTCATGAATTACTTATTTATTTAAAGTGAAAGGATATATGTATTAATCTAATAGTTAAGGCATTTTTATATAACTATAGAAGAAAAAAATATTTATTTATATACAAACATCCATTATCATCTAAGTAAATGTATACATAATGAACCATCACATTCTAAAATTAATCTCATAATAAATAAACTAGAAGAGATCATCAAGTGATCCACATATAATAGAATATAACACAATCATATGCAAATAAAATTTAGCTGGGTTTCAATTTAAGTGAACCATCACATTCTAAAATTAATCTCATATTAAATAAACTAGAAGAGATCATCAAAACCCAAATAAAATGTTCCACTTAAGGAAATTTTATAATTTACTGTTGGGTAAGCCATGGGCAGCAAGGAAAGCATGTTCAGTTATTGGAAGGGAAAATCTAAGCATACCCAACCCAAAGGATAAAAAATGGCAAGCATGCATGTTTTATTTATATATTTATGCAACATTACATGAAGTAAAAACACTATGAAACATACTTATTTCATTTAATTGATTCATAATAGTGATATTAGACTTAAAGAATTCATTTAAGATCTTTCAACTTCACTTTGTTACATAACTATATTATGCAGAAATATTAGACGTGCTTGTAAAATATCTCAATTAACCAAAGGATTTAGATTAACTTTTAATTTATTTCAAATTAAATTTAATAATATAAGTAATAATTTTCAGATCTAACATGTATATATGCAACATACATACCTTAAACATAACCAGGTATGTTTGAAATGAGTGTTAGTAGGAAGGATTTTGGTTTAGTTTCTATATGTACCAACAACCAATAATTTGAATAGTTTATGCATAGCTAAAAATGACTAAGAATTATATATACATGCATCTAAGTAATTGGATTCACCATATATAATGTGATAAACTAGATGTAACTATTAAGCTAGTTTTCATTCTTAAATTAAGATTGTGTTAAACAACATAATATATATCTAATTGACTATATAATCTAGTCCAAGATTATTCTAACATTGGAATAGGAATCATATTTACATAATATGTGGTTAAGAAATCTATTATAATTATCTAATTAAATCCTACATATGATAACATCCATAGGTCAATTTCAATATCTAGGTTATTTATTTAAATCAAAGAATCAATGTTATAATGATTATATAGATTAAATGTATACAAGAATTTATAATAATTCAACTTGATCATATATGAATATTAAAAAATTAATTATATAATTGATAGTATTAACATAATTATTTCTCAACATAGAGAGAGTTAATGTAAATTACTAATAAATTAATATACCTAAAGTATATCATCATATATCAATTTAGCCATCTTACCCTCAAGCAACATTTAGCTTCCATTTTAATTATACATCCATTTATTATCACAAGTTAGCATCAACATAATTAACCAATAATAATCAAGATTTCACACTATATAGCTCAACTATAAATAATAAAATATACTAAATAAATACTCATAATTACATAATTAAATTGTTACCACCTTACTTCACTTGTATGCAATATCACCGAAGTATGGAGCAAAAAGTGAATAAATTGGACAAGCCCTCCCAACTAGCCCTATGAGCCCAACCATTGGTGGCCCTCACCACCCATCAATAAGATGGTGGTTGTGGCAAATAAGTATGTGAAGGTAATTCTAAGCAATCATATTTTCAACTAGCAGACATATTGAAGATAAAATAATACAAGACAATGATTCCATTCCCAGGTGAGACAAGAATAATTAATATACATATAATATAGATAAAAAGTAGGGATGGATAATAATTAAAAATAATATATAATGTATTAAAATTAATCCATTATATAGTCTCTAAGTTAACCACCTTGGATCCTAGTCTAAGTTATGATCAACCTTAACCATCCTGACTACCAATATATATTAGTATATAATATACCCATCTATTTTAATCATTTGGGTATAGTCTAGTTATGGTAACTAAATAATGTATAACCAAATAAATGAACCACATGAACATCCAAATAACATTATAATGCTTAAAAGCTTAACATGAACCCAAATATTTTATCCAAGCAAATGAAAAATCCTTCAAACTTCTTTGACACCCTCTCAGGCCTAGGCAGAATAGAACCATACATATTAATACCATTTGAATAGATTCAAGTCACTAAGTATTTCATATGATCTAACACACAGATCAACAACTTAATCACATCAAATCTAAACATTAACCGTAGTCAAATTTTCAATCACCAAAACTTATAATAACAACACAATGATATGGAATGCAGGCAAAGACACCAAAAAAACCCATCAAAGTTTAAGACCATGATAAAAACATACAAAATAATCATATATTCATAATATCCTATAAAAATTATATAAATGCAATCATCTTAAATATGTATCCAAATGTAATAATAAGAGCGCCATCAAAAATCATATCATGATCAAAATGCAGTCAAGAATAACCCAAATAAACTCAAAGGCCATGACATATATAGAGTCAACATATTTAATAATATAAAATGTAGTCACTTTAATATTAAAAACCCAATGGTACCTAAATAATAAATGCAATCAATAAAATAATATCAATTTACATTGTCAAAGAGATTCATGTCATAATTATATATTACATAAAAAAAGATGTGACATAAACCCAAAGTAGATCAAGTTAATGCCATTGTGAGAATATAACATACGGGAATAACATCAAAATTTTACAAAATTATTCATCATGACCATGATCTTAATATCCACTAGTAAAAATATTTAAAAAATGAGGCTATACATAAACCCTATTAATTAATACTTCCATGATTCAAATATAAAAAGCATAGTTAGAAAAAATGATAAAAAATGTATACACAATCAAATATACCACAATCGAGTCCCAAATTGACTATAAAATTATTCAAATTAACATGGTTAAACTAAAATTAATTGTATATATCACATAATAGAATTACATCAACCTATAATAATTAAATCTCAAATCCAAACCTGAGCCATCCAATAAAAATGAAAATTCAATCACCATTTTGGAGAATAAACCAACCTTTAGGGTCTTAACATATAGTCCAAAAGAAAACAACATGCTTTTATAATAAATAAACATTCCAATAGGGGTTATCTCCATTATTACATATAATACACACACACACACACACACACACACACACACACACACACACACACACACACACACAGAGAGAGAGAGAGAGAGAGAGAGAGAGAGAGAGAGAGAGAGAGAGAGAGAGAGAGAGAGAGAGAGAGAGAGAGAGAGAGAGAGAGAGAGAGAGAGAGAGATTTAACCAACCAAGTCAAGACAAAGACATATTTACACAAAGTGAAGCCATAAAATTTTCATAAATAGGTATAAAGCTATATGTTCACAATGAGTAAAAGAAACCACTGAAAAATGATTCAAAACATATTAGGTAAGCCCTATGGGGTATCAAATCATGAAACCAATGGATCTAAAATAATGAAACAACCATATATATATCCATTTTCAAGTTTATATGTAAATTCCAATCATTGATTATATCGAATCCTTACCAAGGTCTACATATGCATCTAGAGTCCTAAGACTTCTGACTGCGTACACAACCTTTTTATTTTCAAATTTTTTTTCCATAGTAAAACAAATAACCAAAAAAAATATAACTTGAAATTATAGAGAGAAAATTCAAAAAGCCAATAAGATAGAAAACTAAAACTTCTATCTTCCTAAGAAAGTTGTGTGTCCAAAAATATAGCATGGCCACCATAAATACCAATAAAACTCCCATTGTTCTCCCTATTTTTATTCCATATTCCTAACCCCATCAACTCTTTTCATCTATTATCCAAATATCCATTCCCTCCATTCATTTCCCCATACCCATTTAATGTCTACATTGAATGTGAAGAGAGAGAAAACTTCCTCCATTCCCAAAGGTAATTCCTTAACAAATTATCCATAATGGTCATTAAGTGACCTATTTGGAAGGATCAATCCACCAACCCAACCACCAACTAATGAAAATGTAGGTTAGAGTTTAAACCATATAATTAATGCTAATAAAGTGGATTAGCATGTTAACCCCTACATCCTATGCCATCGACCATAATAAATGAAAATAAATCAAACGATCATAATATTCCATTAACCTAAGTTGATTAAAACAAAAGATTTAAATCAATTAAAGAATGTTTAAATGTTAATGTCAATACCACCACAATATAACCAAGCCACGAAACATTCAAGCCACCAACATAGTAATATATGGTTTTTATATAGTCTAATTGTTAGTCCAAGGGGTGACAAGTGTAGGTCTAGGTAGGTCTTAAGTAATTCATATGATTAGGAAAGTGGGACATACGCAAGTGAATATGAGTTTACACAAAATGAGTAGGCTAGAGTAAGTCATGGAAGCAAAATAAAATATTGCAACCATAATGATAATAGAAAATAAATACTTGCGTTAATAAAGTGAAAGTAAAGTATTAAACAAAAAATGCAAAAAGTACAAATATAAATATAATGACAAACTTATTGACCAAAAAACATGTCCAAAGGATATAAAACTTAACCAAAACAACAATACCTATTGGACTTATCTGACTACTTAGAATTCCTTTGGTATTGGGTGTACTGCTACCAACATCTACCTAGCTAATAGATAGTGCTTGTAACCACTAAAAGTACATCAATAGTAACATATTAAAAATAGGTAAATAATTAATTTTTTTTAATAATATCAACTACATTAACTATTTCATAAAATTATTAAATACAAAATTAAACATGCAGCCCAAATACCATTATAACAAGTACCAACATATAATCCAACTAAAGTAATAACTAGTAGTCAACTTATTAAAAAAATAATAAAAATGTTTTAATAGATAATAAAAAGTTTGAATCATAATAATTATTAGTAATTACTTTGATAGGCACACAAAATATATAAATAATGTGATTCAGTAGAAAGCCCATAATCATTTGGTGTGCGTCCTTCTTTGTAGGGACTGCCTTAACCTATTTCATAAAGTAGTCAATTGTAACCAATATCCACCTATGTCCAATTCTTGATGAATTATTAATCTCCCTAAAAAAATCCATTCCCCATTATTTACATGTGCCTTCAATTGTTATAGGTTACAAGGGAAGAGAACTAGAAGCTTTCAACCTTCTAGCAAAGCCTGACATTTCTCACACTTTCTAACTTTTTGAGCAACATCTTTGAACAATGATGGACACCAATAACCAACTCTTAGAATATTATGATATATTAATTTATGTGAAAAGTGACCACCACATACTCCAGTATGGAAGTCTTTAATTAAATTAGTAGTTTCTTCCTTTACCAGGCATCTTAGGAGAACCCCATCTGAATTCATTCATGCCAGTCCATTTTCAATCAAGAGATAATTTTGGGATACAAAATTCAAAAGTTATTATTTTATTATTATCCAAGTTATGGGGATAATTCAAAATTTTCAAGAAGTAAACAATGTCATTATACCATAGAGACATGATAATTCTAATCAAAGAATTATCAATATTGAAAACAACATTGTTTACCTTCACAACTTGTAAATTAGTCTCATCCATAATATTGGATAAGCCCATCCCTCTCACTAAATTGGTGGTCTATATATCTATTTCATACTTTTTTAACTTGTTGACCCACATACACCTCTTTCTTGATGCTTCAATTTGAGTCAAGATGTCCTTAACCATTATATGTGGGATGCACGCAACAATATTTGAACTTAGAATCTAACGTTTGAACATCTTAACAGCCTTCAAGAGAGTGAAATCTTGATTTTACATGATATTATAGTTTATTTTAGATATTTAATATATTTAATAAATAAATCTATGGGTTATTCATGAACATTATCATTATTTTTCAAAAAGACAATAACTATAGTACTATGTGATGCAAAAGAGAATATTTGGAACTCCCTAGTGTAATCAAGACAGACAAAGAAAGGGGTAGAATTCATGTCTCCTTTGATTTCATTTAATTATTTCACAATTTTCTCCTCCCACTTTATGGTTTTGTATTTATTTAACATGTAAGTAATAGGCAGAGTGATCTCTGTGAACTTGGACACAAACCTTCTTATAAAGTTAATTTATCTAAAGGACTGAATTCCCTTCCTAGACTATGGGATAAACACTTTGTCAATGGATTCCACCCTTTTAGAGTCTATCTTGACACCATCATTATAAACTATATGTCCCATAAACTTTGAATTTTATAATTCAAAGTGACATTTCTTAGGATTAAGGGAAATACCAAATTTTGATCACCTAAGAAACACTTTTTCTAGATGATCCAAATGTTATTTTATATTTTTTTAGTACACCATAAGATCATCCTAATATAAATCAATAAACTTGTTAATTACCCTTCCAAAAACAACATCCATATCTCTATAAAACATTGTGGTAGCATTAATTAACCTAAAATGCATCCTCATATAAAAATAAGTGCCCAAAGGCATTGTAAATGTAGTCTTGGGTCTCTCATATTCTTTCACCACAACTTGGTTATACCTTGAGAAACTATTGATGCTTATAAATGTACCATACATTCTCTTAGTGTTTAACTAACACTTGTCATTTTAAAATTTAGGAAATTGAGAGCATGAGTTGTAGGTTTTGGTACTCTGATTGCCTATGGTGAAATAATAGCATAGTAAGATAATTGTTCTATAATATTTATATAATTTGGTGGTTCAGAGCCATCTTGGCCCATAATTTTGGAATATTTATTAATACTTAGTGAGTTATTTTTCTATCTTAACCTATAGACTAATCTAAGTGGATATTTATAATGTGGCTAAAACTAAAGTGATTTTGATGTAAAAAAAAGGAGCAAAGAGGAGGTTAGAGCATAAAAGAGATGAGTGATTGCCAATTTTATCCTTAAACATTATGACAAATCATCCATTTCAAATAAGTATGCATTTAAACCAATATATAATTTAAAACAACCTAAGCTCAAATTCCACTATATACCAGGCTAATTTCAAAGGATTGTGTGAAAAATCATAAGAACCAATTTTTCTTTATAGATCTACTGTTATTATTAGATAGCACATGAACATATAAAAACAAAGTAAAATAAAAATGGAGAAAAAAATATATTTTAGCTAATCTAGCAAGTTTCACAAATTAGAAATGGTGTGATTACTAGGATACAAACTTAGAATTCTAAGACATCATTCAATTTTCAAGACCTTAACTAGAAATTAAGAGAAAACCTAAAAATAAAATTAATGCATCAATATATCCAATATTTGTATAATTTATTTGATTCCATTAATTACTTCAAATTATACAAAGTTGCTTAGAAATCTTTCCCTCTTCTTAAAATGGTAATACATGCCTTTATAGGAAGATTAGGTAGTATACCGGTCAATTACAAAATATATGTGTATTGAGATAAGGGTAATTGTCCTTACAAGTTCTAAAATACATGAAATTTTCCAAATTATATTTAAGTAGAGGAAAATATGCTCACAAACTAGCATATGCCTTTACAATGGGTAATTCTACTTCAAAATGTTACAAAATTTTACAAAATAAAATATGCTTAATTTGATGGTGGGGCCCCTAAATATCACTACTAGAGGATGCTAATTGATCTTTCATGATACTCATCAATTATCTCTAGGTCCACAATAGGATTCATGATTCACTCTTCCTCTTGATGAACCAATCATTAAATTCTTTGTCATTCCTATCCATGGCTTCTTTAATGCTTGTCTTCATTTATTATTTCCCCTGCATAGACTATCATGCCTAGGATATTGTTGTTGTCACCCCTAAATTGGCCTTGGAATTTTCCTATAATTTCTTAGGTTATCAAAGTATCCCTATGCTTGAATTCCTCATCACTAATGATCCCAAGGGTATTGGGTTACACAAGCTCTATAAGCATGGTCCTAAGAAGTTTTTGAATTCTTGAAGTTAGTTCCATATCTTCCTTTAGGACCCTTTCCACACCATTATACAATGCACTTAAAATCTAAACATTTTTAATCACAATTCTTAGAATTGTGCTCAAATGACCTAAACTAATGGTCTTGAAGTTTGGGATCTACTTCTTTACTTGAATATTTAAGAGTTGGGTTATTTTATCCTTAGATGCCTACCACTGGGTAACTAAACTCTTAGTTAGTTGACATTGCCCTTCTAATGCACCTTGCCTTAGTTTCATCAACCTAAGTAACTCAAACATGTCATAAAATGACTTGTCAAGTATCTTGATTATTGTATTTGGTACTGACAAAATTTCCTACTTTTCCTTCTCTCTTTCCAAATTCTAGATTCTTTACTTCAAACATTGTACTCTAGCTTTAAATTTTGCTTAATGGGCCTTAATTAGACTTTCCACATCTTCCTCATAAATTTTAACCTCACCAAGCTACTAACCAGCCATTGGGGTTAGTCCTACAAATGGTTCCACCTTCTGAAAGGTTAATTCTTCTATCCCAACCATAGTTGTCCTTATTATTCTTCCAACCTAGCTATTTTAGGGTTGAAATGGATGGTATTAACTAGCTCTTTGAACTTGGGAGGTTCTAACACTTCCATATTTGGGGTACTAGATGTTCCCAAAGCATATATTTTCTTACCTTTTATCCATTTAATGACAAAAATTCTCCTTTCTTCCTACTCCTTCACTATATCCCTCAACTAAGGATTCATATCATCTTGTATCCCAACATCAGTTACCCTTCTCTTGGCCCAAGAATGAGAAAGAAAGGCGATCTTTTCAAACTTACCATAGATGAACGAGTTAGGAATTACTAGTCCATGGATTGAGAACTCATCATTGAATATATTTACTTCACTAGTGGGATGACTAAAGGTGAATCTCAGTCTCTTCTCTAATCTCATAAGGACTAGTTCTATCTCTTCTTTCCTCTTCTCATGCACTGTTATTGGGACAATTTCTTTTACTATGTCTTTTTTGGGCTCCTCTTCCATATCATAATCATAGGCCTCTACAATTTCATTAATGGTACCCTCAAGTGCCTCTTTTGGTTCTAGGGCTATCATGCTTATGTATTGAATTGGGGAAGGTAGTATTTGTGGGATTACTACATATGCGGGTCCCTCTCTTGGCCTTTATTCTAATTTGACCTCCCCCACTTTCTCCTTGCCCTTTCTTTGTTCACTTTGAACTTGTTCAACCTATTATTGGGTTTGTGGTTTCTCTATATAAGGCTGATCATGGGATATTCCAAATGGACCAAGTAGAAAATGGTAATGTAGAGGATGCATTTTCCATGTTTCCCAATATGGTTTGTTATCCCTAAGTAACCTATGCTCATGATTAATGTTATGGCCCTAGACTCTTTCCAATACATCCTCATAGTTCCTATCCAGAATATATATGGTGTCATATATGTTGATTTGATGTACATATTATAGATTAGGAAGTTTATTTTCCTTTATATGGTCACCTATTATGTTCCTTATATACCACATCTGGAGTTCATCTAATTGGAATCCAAATAAATCCCTGTGTGTGGACATAACCTCCACTTGTTTCAAATATTTTATTATAGTTCTCCCAATATTTAAGGGGAAGGGGTGGAGCATACCCTTAATTTTCTCCTTGCAAGTAATATCAATGCCATGGATGATCTAGGAAGAAATTTCTTACTCTATAAGCTTATTTAGAACATACACTAGCAACTTGTAAGGTGGGCTCATGATTCTTTCTATCCTAATGGTTGTACAATTAGGATAATACAATATGTACACAATCATTTCAATATATATCTTGATGAGGGGGTGGATATTAGGCATGGGAACACCTATGATGGCCTCCACTATATCTAGATAAACCTAATCATAATTAAACTACATGTGATTCTTATACTTGAAAATGTGTAACTTGGATTAGTAATGTGAAATGGTTTTCTTCCCCTCTAGGGAGTAATGTTTTATCCTAGGGAAGGAGGTTGAGTCTAGAATCATGTCAAGAAGATATGACATCATAAATAATTGACTTGAGGTTTTTATTTTGATGGAATTAAATTGTTTGGCCAAGAAAACGTTGATTAAGGGTCTAATTAGAGGGGTAAGTTTTTCCTCTACCATTAAGTGCACATATGGGACCCAAATATTATTCACATAATTGGTTGAAGGGGATCCAAATGCTCAATTCAATAGTGTCATTATCACCCTAATTACCTCTCTAAATTAGATTATGGAGATTTTACCATCAAGTCTTCTAAATATATGAGGTCCTTAGTAGAGATAGGGTCTGAGGATAGAGTCTAAGCTATGGTTACTGGTCTACTCCTTGATTTTGGAAAGGTCCATATGAGGGTGAGGGGGCTTGTATTACTTCTGAAAAAAATAGAGTAAATGTAAGATACCCATTTTAAGTTCCCTTCCCTAATGATCCATTCATTGTCTATCTCATAATCAACAAATATGGGGGTAGGGATGTCAATATAATGTATTACCTATAGTTTTGTTGTGGCATGATGAAGGCCTACCATTTGGATAGAAACTAGGTCATAGTATCATCTACTCATGGTGGCATTCCTATGATATTCTTGTGAAATGGATGACAATTCTTCTATCATGAAGAAAAGACTATACCAATTCCTAATCCCCTAGATGTTCAATGTTGTGAGGTCCAATTCGATATCCTTGAAGACCCAAACCTCATTGTCTATTATCAAATATAACTTAGAATCTTCCCTCAATTGTTGTCTACTAGCTACCATGGTCTCTATATATGTTAATTTTTCACACTAGATTATAGAATATATCTATAAATTCTCTCTTGCACCTAAAAACACAATCAAGTTCTCTTTTGATCAAATTATATAAAATTGAGTTTGTTCAAAATGCTTTTATGTAGGATTTATGGTTTTGGAGATTTAATGGTGGAAAATATATAGGATTTAGCTTATACATGCCATAGATGTTATTTAGACCTTTGCCTTTATACCTTAGTGTTTTTGAGCCCAAATATCTTGAGTTTTGTATTTTTTTACTTGTATGGCACTTATGTGGCATTGGTCTAGACCTTTTATGATATTTTTCATAAATTAAATTTGAACACTAACCATTGGTATTTAAAAAATACCTTATTTATTTCACACTATAGGATCAAAATCTTGGATTAGTATGACACATTTAATTATAATCTAAGTCCTTGAATGTGATTGGGTCTTTCTATTGTAAACCTAGTGGTATTGACACTTGGCATGTGTACGTATCTTCTTCATGCTCTAAATCATTATTAGTTCTTTGTAGAATGAGGATTGGCCATGTGGAAATCTCATGGGCCTTTGAAAATTTATTTTCAACTTTGCACCATCAGATCAACTCTTAACTACAAAGTGTGAGATATTGATTGCCTTATCATCTATGCCTCAAATGATTTTGTGCCACATGTCAAACTTATGGGATTTTTGGGTCTTATTAAAAAATCATTAGGGTCCCCATGCTATTGGATTAAGTCTATCAATGGGGCATGAACTATTGATCTAAAAAAAATGCTTGAAAATTAAATTAATCAGTATCAAAGTCATGATATAGGCTTAAGTCACTTAGGCTAAGGTTTGTTTCATGTTTTATAATCATGGAATAAACAATAGGATAAGGAACTTATGCCTATGCTTCCCAATTTATAACAAAGTTTTAGGGGTCTAAATAGTTTAGACCACCACATATAAAAACTAGAGGTTAGCTTACACTCCATGTGATAAGGGCCTCCCTTTTAAAATAAGACTTAAAGTAAGCTCATAGTTAAGGTTCATGATTTTGAAACAAAATTACATGAGGACCCTTCTATATAAGTCTAGACTAAGTATTTATATCATAAGACCATTTCCAAGTTATTCAAATAATATTTTAAAATGCCACTTGAGCATTGAATAGGATATTTCATTGGATTAAAATTGATGGTCTCATAGACATCAAATACACCCTCACAAGTGTCAATTGGTGGTCGTGTTGACATCAAATTTAAACCAATGAATTTTTAATTCTATTGGGCTTAATGTTGATGGTTGTACATGCATCAAGTTTGTCTTTTTAGACAATTGAATGATAGTCACACAAACTTCAATTTTAAGTTTGTTAAAACCTTCAAGGCCAAATATGAGGATGCCAATTGGAATTTTTGTGGGGAGTCCTAGGGTTTCATGTTAATTCACCCCATTGGATCAAATGCCATGATGAAGTGAGTCATAATATCTTGATCTAGGGACTTTCTATTGATTGGTAGCTTTGTTAGTTAGACCCCTTTCCTTTTTCTTCCTCAAATGCAATGGTGCCACATGTCCATATTTTAGGCCTCTTACATCCTTTTGCATTTTCAATTATGCTTCACTCCATCTAATCAGGTCTTAATGAGTAAGCATGGACCATTGGATCACCAAAGATTATGTTATTTAAGCATAATTTTAGGTCATCCTAACTCTATTGGATCAAATACCATGATGAAGTGATAGTCATAAGATCTTATAAGATGTAAGGAAGTTAAATTAGGATCATGGAGACATAAAATACTTAGGCTTAAGGTGTTAATAATAATGTTGTGATTTTATTAATGAATACATTAAGGCCTTAGTATTATAACCTTAGGCTAAGTTGAGAAATATTAAAAGGATCCTATATAACAACATTAGTTAGGTCATAAGGAACTTTAGAAAAGGGGAAACAATAAAGGGGATCAAGTTTCCTAGTTAAGTTGTGTTAAAAACATGACTAAGCCTAGAGTATGTGTTTTACACTTAATCCCATATATAAGTTTTAAAATGGTTCCCACCAATTTGGTTCTTGCCTTTATTCAAATTTTAATTGAGGGTTTGCTAGGGTTTTGGAATATAGAATTCATGGGGACATATGCCATGGAATTGTTGTAGGCTATAATTTCCCCCTTTGTGGGAGAGTTTCTTAGGGTTTATCACTCCTAGCTACAAGCATTAGGACAACCTCAGGCTATGGGTATCTTGTCATGAGGTTGAACATCTAGGCTTTTTAATGAGGCTAGTTCCTTAGATGCTTCACTTGAGCTCTCATTTCCCATTCTAAAATCTACTGTTGACTAAGGAAAAGGGATATGAGGATAAAATGAAAAGTAAAATCTAAGATAAGGGAGGTGATGCACAAAAAGAGAGTGATCCACATTTAGACTGGGAACCTTAGTGACTACTACTAGACTTAAATAAGACAGGTCTAGCTGATCCTATTTTAGAGCGACAAGAAAAGTAGCTATATGGAGGTCAAAGGGGAAGATGAACTTTGAAGGGTAGGAAGAAATAGATCTATAGGAGAGACACTATGACTTGTAATGATTTAGAGAGGAACCAAAAGCTAACACATCACATAACCTACACAAAACTAATAAAACTAAAGTGAGGTGCATAGAGAAATCATAGATGATGAGAAAAAAAATACATTATACAAGTTAAACTTCAATAATGCATACTTAAATTTAGTAGAAATTATAAATTTGTCTTCTAATGAATTAAGAGAGTGTGACAAGGAAATTTTTATAGAGTGCCTCTATCACCAGTTAAGGGATCCTTATTAAGGACCAAAAGCCCATATATATAGTAGAAAGGGGATGAGAGAAGAGAGGGTCTATGTGAGAGGATGGAGAGGGGGGGTCATAAATGACAAATATATTTTTTGTAGCTTCTTTGAATCCCTAAACTCATTAACTCTCCTTTGTCTCTAAGATAAGGCCCCCATACTTGTGTACCTAGTAGTGTCACGATCAAAATTATTTTGAGCAACATTGTCGAGGGTATGATTGAAATCATGGCTCCACATATTCTTTTAATTACCTCACCTAATTTGTACAAGTGGGTATGAAAAACTCTTTTGTTTCATTTATGAGCTTTAATGACAAGGCTTGGCTCTTGTTGTCATCTTGGTTCAACTTGAGTCATCTTTACTTTTATTGCATTTGGTTTAGTCATTTGGTCCTTTATGTTATTGATCTACTTGGTTTCAATGACCCCATTTTTGTATTCCCTCTATTGTATTTTAATGCATGATCAATCCTAAGCCCTTAGACCCTTCTCTTAACTTGTTGACATGTTCCATTTCTTTCCACATGTCAAATCTTGGAATCTCCTAACCATTTGACTTATTTCACTCTATCGATCTAGGTCCATGTGATCTTGAAAAGTGTCACCTCTTTATGTGTTCTTATCCTTATTAATTAATACTTACCTTATTATTTCCTTAGGCTTCTCATTACTCACTACTTACTTCAAACTTATTATTCCTTGTAACTTTCTTCTTTTTGGACTGCTTTTCTATGAATTTTTTTGCCTTAAAACCCTTTCCTTCAAATTTTATCTCATAACAAAGTCTTGAAATACTTTTCAAAAGCTTATTATTCAAAAGGAATTCCCTTGGAATTTTTCTTAAGTGCCTTTTAAAACTTTCCTAGGACATTTGAATCCAATGGTTACTTCCTTTAGGCCGTTGCTTTGATTTATAATCGGTCTTTTGACTTTGTGCAAATGTCCTTTTTGAATGGAAAGTACCCTTAAAAAATATGCTAAGTATCATATTTCTGAGGGCAAATACCCTTCAAACTTTTGTAATGATCCTTTCACTCTTTTTGAATGTGCCCTCAACCTTCTTGAATTGGACTCCCTGAAAGGAAATGGACCTTCAACTTTATTGAAATGATCCTTCTCGAAAGGTATATACCCTTCAGGATTTTGTAATTGATCATTTTTTGAAGGGGTTCTACCCTTAAAAAAAATTTGAATGGACTTTTTCATATTAAACTTCTTTCAGATAAAATTTTTGAAGGAATTATTTCCTTTGCAAATTTCCCCTCGAAGATCCAAACAAACCCTTCAAAAAAAGTGTAACAGTCCTTTCTTTAGAAAAAATGCCTCATCCTTTTGGAAAATTTCTTCAAAAATTTTGAAAATGGACCTTCTAAAAGGAACATACCTTTTGTAAAAGTTGAAAAATTACCTTTCAAAATTTTGGAAAAGGACCATTTCTTTTGAAAGTGCCTTCCAAATTAGTGAAAAATGGCCATTCAAAAAAATTGAAAAGGACCACTTTCCTAAGAAATGGACCTTTCAGGAAAGTTGTATAGCGAATTTTGCTTAAATAAAATATCCTTCAGAAAAAATTGCTTGGACATTTCTCTAAAGAAAAGAAGATTTTGGAACTTTTCTTTTGGAAAAAGTCTAAAAGAATTCCAACACTAAAAGTCCAAAAAAAGCAAGTAAAGACTTAGCTGAAAATGAGATTTTGTGCTTGGCTTCTACTTGAACAGGTTTTACACACTTACCTACTTTTAACTTCTCAAACCTCACTGCTTACTACTTTAGACTTTCCATTATTTTCAACTTATAAGGCAATTTAAGTAAAGCAGCTCTATTGATGGAGTCTGTAGTTCTTCTGATAGAGTCTACAGATTTTTTGATGGAGTCCATAATTCTTCTAATAAAGTCCATAGATTTTTTGATGGAGTCCATATTTCTTTTGATCATTCAAAATTTTTGTATGTGGGCCAAAATAAATGGCCAACATTTTTGGTGACTCGTAAGGAAGTATGTCTGCTATGCTTTTGAAACCAACTCATTTGTTTCATCTGATCCATTGGGCATAGAGTCACTACTTTCTTTGGCAAGGCTGACCATGTTTTGAAACTCCTCTAAAGTAACAAGGACAAGTATAACAAAAAAAATTTCCCAAGGCACTTATTAATGGAAACACACAACTAAAAATATGTGCTCAAGGCACTTATGAGAAAACATGAAAAGCTATACACAATTTACAACATATACAATGGTTGGAAACTCTTTTAATAGTAAGGCTTTAGATGAATCCCATTGAATAGGATGTGTAACATCTCTCCATATAATTGGTTAAGATGAAAATAATTATGTTGTTTGCATCTATAGATCAAATAATGGCCACTCTACAAGCTATCAAACTTGGTATGGTTACCTGGCTTGGCCCCATTTGAATCCCATTTGAGAACTATGTCTCATTCCTTGAATTTCCTTGCTATGGCTCTCTTGTAAAATCCTTCTTGACCTAAGATTGATGTGAATCTAGTGCTTTCATTACAAGGTCTCTTGTTTATTTAAGCTTCATGAGTTCAGCCAGTCTCACATTCATGGGCTCATCTTCCAATATTTCCATCTAGTGGGCTAGTTCCAATGCAAGTAGCTTAAGAGAAATGGGAAACATGGCCTCCCTTATATATACTAAAACATGTAGATAATTGCTAATGGTAGCTTTAGGAGTCACCTTGTCAGTGTGTAAGGATGTCTTTAGTTTGGTGTGCCACACTCTCTGGTTCTCTTCCATAATCCAAATATTTTTTAGAAAATTCTTTTTTATAGACTCAGCCAATCTATTTCCTTGAGGATAATAATTATAAGAGGTGTCGAGGTAGATTCCCATCTTGAGAGCCCATTCACTTTTATTTAGACCAAGAAATGCCAATGCATTGTCAAAAATGATAGTGGATGGAACACCAAACTTGGTTACAATATTGTCATAGAAGTCTAAGATTGCACTTTTATTAGCTTCCCTCAATGTGATGGATTCCACCCATATAGTGAAGTAGTCAGTTGTAGTAATCACCCACTTATGCCTCATACTTGATAGAGGGTTGATCATTCCTATGAAATCTAGAGTCTACTATATGAATGGTTGCTCTACTTGAATTGGGTTGAGAGGAAAAGTTGATAATCTTTTTTTACCCATAAAGAAAGCACACTTTTGACACTTCCTTACCCATGCATAAGCATATTTGAAGAGGTTGGGCTAGTAATAACCAACCCTCATTATCTTTGTTGTTATGGTTCTAGGTATAAAATGACCTCTTATAGGTCCATCACAGAATTGCTCCAAGAGCTTGGTTATTTCATCATTATTTATGCACCTTAGGAGCACTCCACTGAGGTCCTTTTTGAATAAATCCCCATCAACTAATGAATAAGGTATGGACTAAAGTCTAAAATTCCTTCTTTTTGCATTGTCTAGACCTTGGGGACATTCTCCCATTAACAAAAAATATGCCATATCATGGACCCAGCTCTTATGAAGTAGAGGTGCCTCTATCTATGAGTTATCTTGAATCATCATGGCAATTTATTTTTCTTTTTGAAGATCTTCCACCATGTGCTCACACAAACCTCTACCTCTAACCAACCTGGTCACTTTGATTTCCACATCAAACTCCATGATTGTGGTGAACCAACTAACTCTTTTATCATTTAGATCTTTGTGAAGGAGGAAATCCCTAACTCTAGGGTGGGGCACCAAGAGATAAATCTTGTTGTTGGAGAGCATTGTTCTAAACTTTTTAAGAATCCTTATTTCTAAAATGATCTACTTATCTATAAAAGTGTACCTCACCTCATATTATTCCAACCTTTGACTAAAAAAGGCAATTAGCTGCTCCATTCCTTCACCATTTTTTTATATCAACATAGTTGATAAGCTATCAATGTTGGCAAAGGTGTATAGCATTAAATCCTTGGATAAATCAAGATTTAAGAGTGAGGGTGCTTGGGAAATGGCCTATTTGATGGCTTTAAAATCATATTTTCCTTCTCCTGGCCAAGAAAAAACTTGACTCTTATTTAACATGTCATTAATAAGCTTTACCAAGCTTGAAAAACTTGGTATGAACCTTCTTACAAAGTTTATTTTTCCAAGGAAGCTTTGAACTCCTTTCTTATGTTTGGGGAGAGAGAGTGTTAAGATGGCATCTACCCTTTTAGGATCAATAGATAGCCTTTATTTTTAAATGATGTGGCCCAATATCTTGCCTTCATATACAAAAAACACACTTTTTGGGATTTGATGAGATCCCATAGTCCCTACATCTTTCAAATATCAATCTTAGGTGGTCCATGTGTTCACTCACATTCTTGGAGAAAACTATGATGACATCCAAGTAGACTGACACCATTTGATTCAACAATATTTATAAATCCATGTCCATGGCTCACTGTAAAGTTGGCCCAACATTTTACAAACCAAATGGCATCTTTTAGTATGTGTATGTGCCCCATTTGGTGGTGAAGGTAGTCTTGTACTAATCTTCTTCTTTCACCAATACTTTTTTGTATCTCGAGTACCCATCCAAAAGAGAAAAATGTTATGAACCTAAAACTATTAAAGAAGCTTCTCTATAGATGGTAGAGGGTAATTATCCTTTAAGGAGACTCTATTTAAATCTTTGAAGTCAACACATAGCCTAATCTCCCAATTTTTTTTCCTTATAGGCACCAAATTGGTGACCAATGATGAGTGCTTGATGGGGAAGATGATCTTATATTTAATTAACTACTTAGCTCTCTCCTCATTAAATATTCAATTTTGGGATTAATGGGCCTTTGTTTTTGCCTCACAAGCTTAGCATTGGCCTCTAATTTTATAGTATGTTGGGATAACTTTGGATCAAAACCTCTTAAGTCACTATATTCCTAAGAAAAGATGTCTACGTATTCCTAGTAGAGTGCTATGAAACCATGCCTCTCAGCCTTGTTTCTTACCTTCTTGAGCTTGAGAAGTATGTCTTTGAAGATAAGGACACTCTCAAAGGTTTCTTCATTTTTTGACATTACCACCTTTTATTTCCTCATATGATCTCCCTCATAGAAAAGGCCCTCAAGTGTGACCAACCCTTTAGGAAGTTTATTAGACTTCAGCTAAATAATTTGTTCCTCATACCAATGTTGAAATTTACCTTTGTTTATTGAGGAAAACTCTACCTCCTATTATAAGAAATAATTAATTTGTCTATCATTTTCAAAAACTTTCTAATGGACTTCATTATCTAGCACTGATGGACTCACCACCACCTTGACATGTGGTTGAAACCTAGCCTCTTTTAGTTTTGTCAAAATATTAAACTAAGCTCCCACTACTACTAACTTATCAGCATGTTAATTTTAGTTCCTTGGTATAGCTTGGATGTTTAAGGTTTCCAAATCTTCAATTAGGTCCCACACTCTATTTTTGTAATACCTCATTAAAGGATTCTTTGTGATGTTCAAGCCTCTAACTTGGTTCACTATAAGCTCACTATCTCCATATGCTTGCAAATTTTTTATTCCTATTTTATTGGCCCATTGGAGACCATAGATCAATCCTTCATATTCTATTACATTAAAAGAGTAACTAAAATAGAACCTATAGGAAGATAAATTCATATTACCTAAATGCTAAATCAACATTGCCCCTACACCTACTCCATTTTTACTCCTTGAACCATCAAAAAACAAATTCCACATATCATTGAGGTCTTCTTTAGGTCCAATGAGAGAAGGCATGAAATAATTTTATTTATGTAGCAAATATACACCGATGTCTCTTTCCTTAAAACCCTCCAAAGGGTTGAGAAATTGGTTATCCCCCCATAGTTCATCTAGGAACAAGTTTAGAAACTCCTCAGGATGAGTATTCAGCTCTTAAGCAATAGTAAATTCATCCTCATCAATGATGTTAAAATTGTTCTTTATGTTATCTAGATAATGAGGCTAAATGTGGAATTATGTCATGGGCTCAGCCTTGATTGATACCTTAGTCCCATACCTTGTTTTGAATGCTATTTAAGACCAATCTACTACTAGATAACCCCCAATCTCGGTTGTCAATTCTCTATAGAGGCATAACACAAATCAAGGAGTTACATCAAGGATCAACACATCTTGAGCCACTAAAACACTAGGATACACATGTATGGTCATATTAAATTCTTTGATGATATTAGATGTCTTTTTGGAAGAATTGTCAAGCTATATAACTCCCTTGGTATGTGGCTCATATTTGAGGTTTAGCTAATCAGCTATGGACTTTGGCATTAACAAAGTGTTAACTCCACTATATACTAAGAAATTATGCACCAAGGAGTTACCAATGATTAATGAAATTCAAAAAGGAGGAGGTTTAAACCCATTACTTGACATTTCTCCCATAGGACCCTTGGCTACATTAACGAGGACCTTAATTTCTTTGCTTGGTTGTTTACCTGCAATTGTTGTAACACATATCTTGGACAAACCTTATTGAAGGATATCAACTTGATCAAGCATGGAAATCATGTCCCACATTGGTACACTCACATTATATTTCTTCAATTTTTTTAAAATGTTGATTGGTATACTACTAACTCTTGCTTGTGCTTTGGGAGCCATTACTATTATTTGTTAAATATGTGAGCCTTATGGAGGTGTCAAGACATTTAGAGTGATAACAGCTTTTAAGGCTTGGACAATGAAGGAGTGTTGGTAGGGGGTTCTTTGAATGCTCCTTGGTTGTCACCTATATTCATTCTTTTGAATCTTGTATTTTTTGACACTAGGACATGAGCTTAACTAGAGCTAGCTTGTTGATTAGATACATAAAACTCTTCTTTCTCATTAATGACCATTGTATCATTTGGTTGGTTTGGGACCTAATCAGATCCTTAGTCCTATAGAGACTATCCTAGCCTTGGTATCATGGGAGTGTTTAGGCTTTGAGACATTAAGGCTTGGTTATATCTATAAGCAATAGCTTTCTACCATTGGTTGTTGAATGCTTGGCTAGAAACATTGGTTAGGATAATGGATTGCCCAAAAGATTGATCCCAAGGCATTGTCCCTTTAGCCTCTTGAGCCATATCTTTTTTAATAAGAACCAAGGTGTTAGAAAAGTCTACATTGTTTAGATTATAACTATTTTGCTTATTATAGATAGGTTATCCTTGCCCTTGCTCTCTATTCTGACCTTGGAAGTTTCTCTTGAAAGGTGGTCTATTGCCTTGATAAGATTGTTGCTGAGATTGATACGGAGCCTAGTACATCTTATTGAATTGATCCTAGATTTTTACATCTACTACATCATTTTTCAAAGATTGGATCATGCTCTTGAGCTCTATGTAATTTTTTTCTCCTAGAAATCACTTGATCTGGTAGTGGGGGCCTTTTACTTCTTAGGTGAAGGTATAGTAGTAATTTTTGGAGTTGGAAGAATAACATCAAGTGTGGGAATGACTTTAGGAGGTGGTCTAATCTTAGGTAAAAGGGGCATTGGGGGTCTAGGAATAAGCTTGCCAACTTGAACTAGGCAATTTTATGCTTTAATAACCACCTTATAAGCATATGGTAATATATCCCCTCCCATGGATTGGATCATTACTATTATGTCACTATTTATAGCCTTCAAATAGTATAAGAATGCAAAGTTATGGGATGGTCTAATAGTGGTTAGAATTTTAACCCAAGCCTTTCAAAATCTTATGTTGAAGTCTTGCATAACTTCATGAAGAACTCTATTGATCATGGTCAACTATTTCACAAGTGACAAATGATGACTCTTGTCTACAAATCTCTTACATAAGGTTATTCCTAGCTAATCCCATGATTTAATAGAGTTAGGAGCTAAAATTTTATACCAATCTAAATCCTTTCCCTTAAAAGATACAACTAATAGTCTGATAGCTACATTTTCTATTATGACATTATGGATATTAAAAAAATTAGCTATATTTGTGATGTGTTTATCAGGATTCATGGCTTGGTTTACCATGAAATATGGGATGCTTTTCAGGGATGTCATTGGCATAGGGTCATATTATGGCAAATTCAAAGGACTTTGGCTACTAAAACCTATGAAAGCTCTTTAGGGAATCATGGTAGTAAGAGGGGTTAATGAAGATCTTCTTTTGTAAGTATACCTTATGACTGATTTAGGAATAAAGTTTCCTACATCTAGGTGAGTATGGGAGAAACTTAGCCTTCTTACTAAGTTCAAGGGTAAATCAACAAATTCAAAAGGAATACCTATAGAATTTGATCTCATAGTCACCTTTTGCATGAAGAGTAGTTAATGATCTACCACCAGATTTCTATGTGTTCTTTGGAGTTAATAGATATTAAAATATGAAAGCTAAAATCACTACAAATTGATTAAACCAACATCAAACTTGACCAATTTTCTTCAAAAGTGATCCCATCAAGCATGCTAGAAACTATTCTAGGCTAGAATTTCACTCTTTAAGGGAGAATTTCTCAGGCTCTCTCACTCCTAGATATAAACATTAGGACAAACTCAAGCTATGGGTATCCTATCATGAGATTAAACCTCTAGTCTTTTTATTGAGGCTAGTTCCTTAGTTGTTTCACTTCAACTCTCATTTCCCATGCTAAAATCTACTGCTGACTAAGGAAAAGGGATAGGAGGATAACATGAAAAGGAAAATCTAAGTTAAGAGAGGTGATGCACAAAAAGAGAGTGACCCACATTCAAATTGGGAACCTTATTGACTACTACTAGACTTAAACAAGATAAGTCTATTTGATCCTATTTTAGAGTTACAAGCAAAGTAGCTATGTGGAGGTCAAAAGGGATGATGCACTTTGAAGGGAAAGAAGAATTAGGATTTTAGGAGAGACACTATGAATCGTAATGCTTCAAAAAGGCACCAAAGGCTAACACATCACATGACCTACAAGAAACCAAGGAAACTAAAGTGAGGTGCATAGATAAATCATAGATGATAAGGAAAAACATGCATTCTATAAGTTAAACTTCAATAATAGACAATTGAATTCAATGAAAATCAAAAAGTTGTCTTGTATTGATTTAAAAGAGTGTTACAAGGAATTTTTGACAAAGAGAATCTATCACCAGTTGAGGGATCCTTAATAAGGCCTAGAATCCTATATATATAGTAGAAAGGGGATGAGAGAAGAGGGGGCCTATGTGAGAAGATGGAGAAGGGGGTCATAAATGACCAAGATATTTTTTTTAGCTTCCTCGAATACCTGAATACATAAGCTATCCTTTGTCACTAGGATAAGGCCCCTATACTTGTGTACTTGACAACATCATGATCAGACCTATTTTGAGTGGTAGCTTGTCAAGGGCATGACTAGAAGCATGGTTTTATGTCTTCATATAAGTTTCTCACCCACTTTTTACAAGTTTGTGTGAACAACTATTTTTTTTCCTTTAAGAGATTTAATTATGGGATCTAGTTCTTGTTACCATCTTGGTTCAACTTGAATTATCTTTACTCCTACTACATTTGCCTTAGTATTTTGATATTTTATGTAATTAGTATAATTGTTTTCACTGACCCCACTTGTGTATTCACTCTCTTGGATCTAAAGGCATGATCAATCATGATCCCTTTAATCCTTCTCCTAACTTGTCAACACATTCCATTTCTTGCCACATGTTAAATCCTAGAATCTCTTGACCATTTGACTTATTTCACTCCATTGATCTAGGTTTGCATTATCCTAACAAGTGTTACCAATTTATTTGTTTTTATCCATATTTATTACTACTTACCTACTTATTTATGCAAGCTTATCATTGCTCACTTCTTTCTTCAGACTTATCATTCCTTATAACTTTCTTCTTTTTGGACTACTTTTCTATGAAACTTTTTGCCTTATAACCTTTTCCCTTAGATTCTATCTTGAAAAAAAGTCTCATATTACTTTCTCAAACTTTATTCTTCCAAAGTAATTCCATTGTCATTTTTCCTAAATGCCTTTTACAACTTTCCTAGGCCATTTGAATCCAACAGCTACTTCCTTCGGGCCATTGCTTTGCTTTACAATTGGTCTTTCAGCTTTGTTCAAGTGTCCTTTCTAAAGGGAAATTATCCTTTAGAAATTTTCTTAGTGTCCTCTTTCAAAGGGTAACTACCCTTCTAAATTTTTCAATGATCCTTTTTCCCTTTCTAAATGTGCCCTTGGCCTTCTTGAATTGGACTCCCTGAAAGGAAATGGACCTTTAGCTTTATTTAAATGATCCTTCTTAAAAGACAAATACCCTTCAAGATTTTGTAATTGATCCTTTTCTAAAGGGATTCTACCCTTTTAAATTTTTTGAATGGCCTTTTCCTTATTAAACTTCCTTTAGACCAAAATTTTGAAGGAATTCTTTCCTTTATAAATCACCCCTTGAAGATCCAAATAAACCCTTTAAAAAAAGTGTAATGGTCCTTTATTTAGAAAAAATGCCTCTCCCTTTTGTGAAAGTCCTTTGGAACTTTTGAAAATGGCCCTTTTGAAAGGAATATACCCTTCCAAAAACTTGAAAAGGTACCTTTCAATTTTTTTGAAGAGGACCATTTCTTTTGAAAGTTTCATTCAAAAAAGTGAAAAATGGCCCTTCAAAAAAAATGAAAAGGACCACTTTCTCAAAAAATGGAACTTTCGAGAAAGTTGTATAGGAAATTTTGTTGAAATAAAAGATCCTTCGAAAAACCTTGCTTAGACGCTTCTCTAAAGAAAACAAGCTTTCAAAACATTTCTTTTGGACAAAGTCCAAAATAATTTCAACACTAAAAGTCTAAAAAAATGTAATTAAAGACTTAGATGAAAATGATATTTTGCACTTGGCTTCTACTTGATCTAATTTTACACACTTGCCTACTTTGGACTTCTTAGACCTCATTGCTTACTACTTTGAACTTTCCATTGTTTTCAACTTATAAGGTAGTTTAAGTAAAGCAACTCTATTGATGGAGTTTGTAGTTCTTTTGATGGAATTTATAGAATTTTTGTTGGAGTCTATATTTCTTTTGATGGAGTCCATAGATTTTATAATGGAGTTTGTAGTTCTTCTAATCAACAAAATTTGGGTATGTGGGCCAAAATAAATGGCCAATAAGAACCTGCAACAAAAATCCAAACAAACCTCTTTAGCACTATTAGTCCATATTTAAAACATATCAAAACTACATAAGCCTACTTTTTAACAAAGTTTATGATCTTCAAATTCTACAAAAGACCTTGATATGCTAAAATTTCCATGTTTTATTCTTAAGGTTTCTCAAGGGTCCCAATTTTTAAAAAATGGGGTATGTTGGTTCCAAAAATGGTGACTCATAGGGGAAACATAGAAATATGTTAGAACCTAAAGACTCTGATAAAACAAATAATTAGGTTATCCACTTTATTTGATCAATATCATCATCTAGACTAGGTCATAGTTGAAACAAACCTTGCACTTATGGTTTTAAGGCCAAATATCAAGACATATCCATACTATGTGTGTGCTTTGATTTCAATTACTATTTACCATGGGGTTCAAGAAATAATTTCTAAGTTTCATGTCCTCAATCACTTATACTAACTTATAGGATGTTAAAAAAATGATCATGAACCATGATTTTAACTTAGGGAAGGATTTGGCATTGTTCTACTACTAGCTAGGGTTCCATAGCCATGATAAAGATGCCTTTAGTTTCACTCTTGATCTTGCTCCACTAGTAGCTAGGCATCCATAGCCTTGATAGAGATTACTAAAATCACTTGTATCTAAATGCTTTTGATTTTGCATTATATCCTTATTTTTTTTATTTTCTTAGATATTTATTCTTTCATCAAGGTTGGGAACCAGGATAGCGAGGTTTTAAGATTTGGTCAAGTATTTGATATTTGGAAAATCATCTATGGTTATAACTCTTATCCCAAGCATGGATGTTAATTAAGTGTTAGTTTTGGGTATACATTGATAATTTTATCTTTCATCCCATAAGTGCAAGTCTTCCTAAAACTAGTTTGAGGTTAAGGAAATGGTTAGGGGCTCATGAAATGATTTACCTCTTCATTGATCTTTACCAATTTCTCTAAGATATAACATCATGCTTTATATTTCAAAACCATGGTCATCTTATGCATGGGGTCATAACTTAATTTTTCAATTGGGGGCTTGTTTTTAAACAAACTTCATAACTTCTTAACTCAAGATTATCCCTATGGACTTATTGGAATCAAGGAACCAAGCAATAGGAAAGAAACACACAATAAAAAGTAGGAAATAAAAATAACTAGGGAAAATAAATAAATATGCACATGCATATGCACAAATAAGGGATGAGAAGGAAATAACATAGAAATAAACTAACTAGCCTACCGACACTAATCTAATCATCTTATAGTTTTACTCCATGAAGACTCTAGGAGGAGAAGCAAACTAGTAGTGTTTGAGGTATTGCCATTGGTGGCCAAAGTAAACTCTACTCCTTATAAGTCTTTAATCTTGAAGTTTTATTACCCAATGTTTCTATAATATAATATGGGCCAATACACTAATATAAATGGTGAGGCTTTTAGATCATGCTCGATTCTCATCTTATCAGCCCAAACTATAAATTTAAGTAGTTTGTGCTAAGTCCAAGGTTTATCTGCAACAGATTTCTTGATTTCCTTGATTAAGTTCTTTTTTGTAGATTGAGATACTCCATTCCCTTAGGGATAATGGTTGGATGTAAACTTAAGTGTGTTACCATTAACATAAGCCCATTTAGTCATCTCTATAGATATGAAGGTAAATCTATTGTCACACACTAAAGAGATTGGAGTTCTAAACCTAGTACAAATGTTTTCTTCCATGAAGTTGATCACTTATCCAGTCCTACATTATTTAGTGGTTGTGGATTTATTCCACCTTATACAATAGTCTATGGTAGTAAAGACATACTTATGAACTTTAGATGAGTTGGGGTGATTACACCAACAAATTCCAACCCCCATTGACCAAAGGGTTTGTTAATCATGACTAGCTTCAAAAGCATTACTACCTTTGTCTCCTTAGTGCTAAATATTAGACATGAGTGACATTCCCTTACATGTTTGTGGATATATTTAAATATAGTTTACCAATAATAGCTAGCTCTAAGGATTTTATGGGTTGTGGTTTTCCTATATGGATGTCCACTACCCAAATTTTCATGAAAGGTGCTCATGATTTGGGTGGCATCTTCTTGAAAGATACATGTTAAGTAGATCCTTTAAAAATTCCTCTTATACCAGACCCCATTCTTGATCAGGTAGTTGGTTTCATTTTAACCTTAAGGTCCTCATATATTCCCTAGATAGACCTAGAAGATAAGTACCATTGATTAATAAATGTATGATTGGATCATACCACTCACTAGCTTGAAATTTCTTTTGATCTACCTGTATAATACTCATCTTAGGGTTAGTATTAGCAATCATCCAAATCAAACCTTGGCACCTTACCAGTTTTGTTGTTTTCATATCTAGGTCATATTCCTATAATATTTACATCCACTTACCTCTACGTTCTCCAAATTCATTTTGACTTAACATTAATTTGGTGGCAAGGTCAAGTAAGATGGCATGCACCTTATTTTTAAGGATGTAATGCCTAAATTTATTAACTACCTTGACTAATGCATATAATTATTTATCAATAAATGAGTAATTTAACTCAATGTTCTTGAAATTAGTGCTCATGAAATAAATTAAATTGTCACACCTTTCAATTTTATCAGTTAACACTGTACCCGTAGTAATAGAGGTAGAAGTCCTTAGATAAATCGGGGCTTATAAGGAATAGAGGTTGACTAGTGTCCTTCATAATATCATTGAATGACTTTCTAGAATCTTCATTCCATGTGACTTTGGCATCCTTCTTCAACATGTCATTCAATGGTTTTACTATTTTTGCAAAACCAAAAATAAACTTTCTTACAAAATTTATTCTACCAAAGAATGACTTTAGTTCTTTTTTACTATTTTGAGGTTCTATTTTAGATATGACCTCCACTCTTTTAGGATCTATAGAGATCCTATATTTGGTTATAAAATGACCCAATAATTTTCCTTTAATAACATAAAATATACTTTTCATAAGGTTTGAGGGAATGCCATACCTTGTGCATCATTCAAAAACTTGTTGTAAATATATGAAGTGATCTTCCCTATTTTTAGGAAAAAACTATTAGATCATCCATATAAATAATGATGCATTTACCTATCAAGGATTGGAAGGCATGGACCATATCTCTTTTTAAGGTAGATCCTAAATTTATTAGTCTGAAGGGAATCCTCTTATAAGCAAAGGTTCCCCTCTTTATGGTGAAAATTGTCTTCATCATGTCCTCTCTATCAACCAACACTTGGTTATAACCTGAAAATCCATCAAGAAAAGACATCATATCTAAACTTGAGATATATTTAATTACTTATTCTAGGGAAGGAAGGAGATAGTTGTATTTTTCTAATGCTTCGTTCAAGTTCATGAAGTCAATACAAAGTTTAATCTCACCATTCCTCTTCCTGACTGAAACCAAATTTACCACCTAGGTAGATTGTCTGATAGGGAAGACTTTTTTAGCATCCAATAATATTATAACCTCCTTCAAGATCATGGTTTCTAGGATAGGGTTTACAGGCCTTTATTTCTACCTAAGTGGTTTGCAACTCTCTTTAAGAGGTATAGTATGTGTGATGACCCTTGGATCAAATATTTTTAAGTCATCTTAATACCACACTGTGACATCCCGAAATGGGTGAGGAGCTCTTTATCTTTCTTGTTTTTAACATTTTTGTAGGAATTTACAACATTTACCAATTGAGGTTGATCATGGAGCCTAAGATCAACAACATTATAATCTTTCCCATTTACCTTGGGAACCTTGGAAACCTCAGTCAGTTTGTCATGATCAAATAGTATTTATAAAGTAACCATCCCCTTGGGGATCTTATTTTCATTCAACTAAATGACTTTACCATTAAACTTGTCCTCCTCAAGTGTACTTTCATTAGTCTCATCAATGATATGAGCATCAAATACTCTAGAACTAGTAATGAAATTGAATATCTATTGATCATCATTGAAGACTTAAAAATGGTTAACATTATCAGGTACTGAAAGACAAGGGATTTTCTCAATACTGAAACTAGAAGAAATTTGGTTGGGCCTGAGGTTGTCTATAGTAGATGCCAACTCATTGGAAACCTGGTTTTCTCTCCTTGGGATGGAGATGATGCCAAAGGCATCAAAGTATTTAATTAGATCCCAAACCTTTAATGTATACCTCTTTAGGTATGAGAGTTTTCATTAGTATTTTCTTCTTACCTAGTTGACCACTAGTTTTGAATCCCCATAAACTAGTAGTTCTTTGAGTTTGTTCTTTATTGAAAATTTTCAGCCTAGGATAAAGGCTTCATACTCATCAAGATTATTAATATAAGGGAAATGGAGTATATAAGAAGCATGGTACTTTATATTAGTATGGTAAATTAAAAAAATACCAACACCTAATCTAGCATTACACCTAGCTCTATAAAAGGTAACTTTCATAGTCCAAGAACAACATGATTACTCTTGGGATCACATACCTTATAACTATATAGGGTAAAAACCCTTAAGTCTTAGTCTATTATGTTTACCTTTTCATTTATGGAATTTTACTCAATTATTATATGCTTCATTCTTGGTTCTCTCCCAACCCTAATTTGATTGGGGACCCCCTTCCAAGGTAGCCATAGATGTGAGCAGTATGTGGACATGTAACCATTCAAAGCCTTGGTCCATTCCATACTTAAAAAGATTCCATAAACATCAGATATTTCAACCACTTAAATATCAATGAATTGTTTTACCCTAAGCTCAAAATCTATTTAAATATGAACATTTAATAGCTCTCTTACAATCTTGACTCTAGATTTGTCCAATTGGGTGACAACCCTATTAGACTTTATAGGTGTTAAACCAAGTTGCTTGCATATACCTGTAGGCATGATATTGGGAGATGCTATTAAATATAATAAGTAATTATGCAAGTTCTTGACAAAAATCCTGATAGTGAGTAAGAAAGAAGGAGAATCATCTTTGGATTTATGCACAGTCACATTGGCATGATCAGTCTTGGGTGGATCATTTTGCTTCCTTGACAAGGATTCTAACAAGAGGTCTCTCTGCTCTATAATTTGTGTGATTTCATGAAATGTGATGTTGGAATTTATCTTCTTCATGTACTCAACTATGTTATACCTAATTTTACTAGAAGAACTAGGGATCTAAACATTGGTCTTAGAAGTAATCCTATTTGGTGGCTCTAGATTGTTACTCGAAGAGGTGTCAGGAGGAGTTCCAAAATTATTTATAGGCATTGATGTAGCTAGAGGTTGTCTCTTCTATTTGTTTCTAAATGGGTAGGTCTTATTCAAGAACTATTGAAATGCTTTGATATCTTTAGGGATGTCCTTAGGTTTATTTTCCTCTTGAAATGGGAAATTAAAGGTGTCTACCATAAATGCTTGATCAAATGACTCAAGTCTAGAGTAACTTGCATTATTTTATTTGTTAGGGACCACTTCAAATGTATCTAATTCATCTTGAAAAGCTTCAAAGGCTTTAAAAAATTATATACAATCAATTTACCCATGCTTGGTTTTGTAATGTACCCTAAAATAGTCATGTGACACAATGTTAGTGAGGTTAATGTCCATAGTCTTCTTTTCAAAAGATGGCTCATTATTTCTATAATTGTGAAAACTATCATTCTAAAACCTATTATTTGGCCTATTATACCTTTGAAATGAGAACTTCCTACCTAAACTTTTAGAAATATTCCCAACTTGTTTTTGTAATTGAAGAAAATCAGTGCTCAACTTTTGGACCATATTTAGGATACATTCATTCTCATTTTTAGGGGTCTCAAAATTATGTACCTAGTTATTGTTAGAAGAAGATACCAAATCCATTTGATCATTGCCATTAGTTGGATGATTTATGAATCCTAAATTTTGATTGGGAGTTGTATGACTTAATGGTAATTGAGTTAGGTTTGGGATCTAGTTTAATTTTGAGATATTTTGGTTATTATTTTGGAACAAGTTCATCAAAAACATCTAGGGGTTGATGTTTGGCATAGAATATGCCATTTTCCCTTGGGGTTACATTTGATCATTTATGGTTACTACTTCAGAATAGGCTCTACATAATGAAGTTATGGTTGGCATGGATTTCTTAAAAAACACAAAGGTTATGAGATCTACTGCATCTTTATAAATCTCTAAAGTTAAGACATCATCAAGCTTGTAAGGGTCTAATTTTCTACTAAACATTTTATAAAACGTAGAATAAAAGGACCTAATAGGCTCACTTGCATCTCTTCTAATTGTGGTGAAGTAATGGTAAATAACATAAGGACTCATAATCTTACCAAATTGATCAATGAACACATTATTGAAATCATCCCAACTTGCAATGCAATTATTAGGTAAGTTTAAAAACCATTCATAAGTAGCATCTTTAAAAGTAAAGGGAAATAAATTGAAATCTACATCCTCATTCACAAAATTAAGTAATCTTAAGGCAACTTTAAAAGACTTTATATCTTCCTTAGTAATTACTATACCTATTGGGATAAATGAAGGTAGATATTTCTTAGGGTTTATACAGAGATCATATACCACACCTAGTACATTGACGGAAGACTCTCCCAACAAAGCCATACATGGATGAAGATTGAAAACATAGGTACCTTGAAGGGGTGAAGTTGGAAAAGATGTAGACCTCTTCCTTCTACCTTTGTCATGTTTGGCCTTTCTATGAACTTCAAGTTTAAGTAAAGGCTCTCTAGTTTTTGAGTGTGATCTTATTATAATCTTGGGAAATTCTAGCTTTAAATTTGAAGATCCTACCTAAAACATGATGTATCAAGTCAACTTTTATAAAGAACAAGACATGGACCTGCACATTGTGATTATTTTGTAAAGGTTGTATGAAAAAATATAAAGGGCATTGATCCTTGATTTAATTATCTTAAAGATGCATTTAACTACAAAAATATGGTCTATCTCTGCAATTTTAAGTCTAAAATAACTCAGATCTATGAAAGATATGCCCACCTTTGATCAAAATGAACCGTTTGAACCTTAGATACTATGGATTTTCAAAGTGAAACTAAATTTACTAGAAACAAGCATCAATTCCCAAAGAACTTCAAAGGAAGCACAAAAATTCACTAAAAATAACAAAGATTAATTATATTTACACTTATAATCAAAGAATTCACTCAAAAACATGAATATATATTAATCTTTCGACAAAACAATTAAGATAATTAAAGATTCAAAAAAATCATGCCCTCTTTCTAGCGCCAGTGTGAACTATCCTATTGATGCTTCTAAATGTACCACATGTTTTCTTAGTGTTTAAAAAACACTTATCATTTTATAATTTAGAAAATTTAGAGCATGAGTTGTATGTTTTGGTAGTCTTATTGCCTATGGTGAAATAGCAGTAGAGTAACATAACTATTTCACAATATTTATATAATTTGGTGGTTGGTAGCCATCTTGGCTCATTCTTTATGAAACTTTGTTAATAATTAGTGAGTTATGTTCCTATCTTAAGTTATATACTAATCTAAATGGATATTTATAATTCGACTAAAACTAAATTGAATTTGATGTACAAAAAGGAGAAAAGAGGAGGGTAGAGTAGAAAAGAGATGAGTGATTGCCAATTTTAGCCTTAAACATTATGAAAAATCATCCATTTGAACTAATTATGAATTCAAACCAATATATAATGTAAAATATCCTAAGCTCAAATTCCACTATATACTAGGCCAATTTCAAAGTATAGTGTGAAGAATCACAAGTAAGAACTAGTTCTTCTTTAAATATTTACTATTATTATCAGATAACACATGCACATCTGGAAACAAAGTAAAATAAAATTGAAGGAGAAAAATTATATTTTAGCTGATCTAGTAGGTTGCACAAATTAAAAACCCTATGATTATTAGGATACAAACATAGAATTCCTAGACACCATTCAATTTTTAAGACCTTAACTAGAAATTGAGAGAAAAGCTAAAAATACAATTAACACATCAACATGGAAAATCTTTGTAGAATTCCTTTTATTTCATTAATTTATTCAAATTATATAAATTTTATTATAAATATCTCCCTCTTCTTACAATAGTAATACATTCCTTTATATGAAGATTAGGAAGTATACCAATCTATCACAAAATACAAGTATACTAAGATAAGGATAATTATCCTTACAAGTTATAATGTACAGATGATTTTCCAAATTATACTGACCTAGAGGCAAATATGCTAACAAAATAGCATATTAATTTACAATGGGAAATTATACTTAAAATGTTACAAAACTTGAAAAAATAGAATATGCGTAATTTGATGGTGGGGCCCCTGGTTGTTGCTACTAGAGGATGCTCATTGCTCTCTCATGTTTCTCATCAACTAGCTCTAGGTCCATAATAGAATTCATGATTTTTTATTCCTCTTGATCCACCAAGTCATAAAATTATTTGTCATTCCTATCCATGGCCTCTTTGATTCTCCTAGCTTCATTTATTATTTCCCCTATATTGATTATCACGCCCAAGATTTTGTTGTTGTCACCCCCAGATTTGCCTTAGCATTTTCCTCTAATTTCCTAGGTTACCAAAGTATCTGTATGCTTAAATTCCTCATCAATAATGATCTCAAGGTCATTGGGTTATGCAAGCTCTGTAAGCATGATCCCAAAAAGTTTTTCAATTATTACAATTAGTTCCTTATCTTCTTTTAAGACCCTTTCCACACCATTGTGCCATGTACTTAAACTCTGAACCTTTTCAATCACAATTCCTATAATTGTACTAAAATACCCCAAAATGATGGTCTTGAAGTTTTTTATCTACTTCTTTAGTTGAATATTGATGAGTTGGGATATTTTATCATCATAGGCCTACCACTGGATAACTAAACTTTTGGCTACTTCACATTACCCTTCTAATGTACCTTGCCTTAGTTTCATCGAC
This sequence comes from Torreya grandis, assembly GCA_037957365.1. Lineage (NCBI taxonomy): Eukaryota > Viridiplantae > Streptophyta > Pinopsida > Cupressales > Taxaceae > Torreya > Torreya grandis. The sequence continues at coordinate 208,786 of JARHVA010008807.1, forward strand.
TTAAGTGCTTCAAACATGTCATAAAATGACTTGTCAAGTAACTTGATTATTCTATTTGATACTAAAAAAATTTCTCGCTTTTCCATGTTTTCCTTCACTCTTTCCAAATTCTAGATTCTCTATTGCAAACCTTGGAATCTAGCTTTAGCTTGTGTTGAATGTGTTTTAATTAGACTTTCCACATCTTCCTCATGAATTTTAGCCTCGCAAAGCTACTATCCACCCATTGGTGTTAGTCTTACAAATGTTTCCACCTTTTAATTCTTCTATCCCAGCCGTATTTGTCCTTATTATTCTTTCCAACCCAACTATTTTAGGCTCAAAATTTATGGTATTAACTAGCACTTTGAACTTGGGAGATTCTAGGACTTCCATATTTGAGCTACTAGATTCTCTCAAAGCATTTATTTTCTTGCCTTTGGGCCCTTCAACAACCATAATTATCATTTCTTCCTGGTCCTTCATTATAGCCCTTAACCAAGGCTTTATATCATCTTTTATCCTAACATTAGTGACCCTTGTCATGGCCCAAGAATGAGAAAGAGGGGAAAAATTTCAACTTCCCATAGATGAACCAATCAAGAATGATTGGTTCATAGATTGGGAACTTGTCACTAAATATATTTAATTCACTACTGGGATGAATGAAGGTGAACCTTGGTCTCTTCTTTAGTCCCATATGGAACACTTCTAGTTTTGTTTTCCTCTTCTCATGGACTATTATTGGGACAAGTTATTTTCCTATGTCTGTTGTAGGCTCCTCTTCCATATAAAAATCATAAGCCTCTACAATTTTATTAAGGGAACCCTCAAGTGTCTCTTCTAGTTCTATGGATATCATGCTTATGTATTGAATTGGGGAAGATGGTCTTTATGGGATTGCTAAAGATGGGGGGTCCCTCTCCAAGTTTTTCTTCCAATTTGACCTCCCCCACTTTCTCCTTACCCTTACTTTGTTCACCCTAGACTTACATGACCTATTATTCAGGCTATGGTTTCTCTTCTTGAGGCTACTCATGGGATATTATAGATAGCCCAAGTAGTAAATGGTATTATAGAAGATGCATTTGCCATGTTTCAACATATGGTTTGTTATCCCTAACCAAACTATGCTCAAGCTTAATGTTATGGCCCTAAACCCTAGCCAATACTTCATCATAGTTCCTAGCCATAATATATATGGTGTCATGGACATTGAGTTGATGTAAATATTTTGGCTTAGGAATTTTCATTTCCTTTAGATGGTCACCTACTATGTTCCTTGGATCTCACATCTGGAGTTCATCCAGTTGGAAGCCAAATAAATCCCTATGTGTGGACATAACCTCCACTTGTTTCCAATATTTTATTATAGTTATCCTAATATCTAAGGGGAATAGATGGATTAGACCCTTAATTTTCTCTTTGTAATTCCTATCGATGCTATGGATGTTTTGGGAAGCAATTTCCTATTTTGCAAGCTTATTTGAAACATACATTGGCAGCCTATAAGGTTGGGTCATGATTCTTTCTATCCTAATGAATATGCAATTAAGCTAATACAATACAACCCCAATCATTTCAATATATCTCTTGATGAGGGGTTAAGGCCTAAGCATGAGAACACCTATGATGGCTTCCACTATAGCTAGATAAATGTAGTTAAAAATAAATTGCATGTGATTCTTATACTTAAAGATGTGTAGTTTGGAGTAGTAATGTGAAATGGTTTTCTCCCCCTCTAGGGACCAATTCCTTATCTAAAGGAATAAATTTAAGGATATAAGGGTGTTAAGTAGATATAACATCATAAATAATTGACTTGAATACTTTCTTTTGATGGCATTGAATTGTATAGCCAATAAAACATTGATTAAATCTCCAATTAGAGGGGTAAGTTTTTCCTCAACCATGAAGTGCACATATATGACCCAAATATTATTCACATAAGTGGTTGAAGAGGTACCAAAGGCTTTGTTAAATAGGGTCATTATTACCCTGATGCCTTCTCTAAATTAGATGATGGGGATTTTTCAATCAAGGCTTCTAAAGATATGAGGTCCGTGGTAGAGCCAGGGTCTAAGGACAGAATCAAGGTTATGGTTACTAGTCCACTCTTTGATTTTGGAAAGGTCCATATGGTGGAGAGGGAGATTAAAATACTTCTCAAAAGAAATAGGGTAAATTTAGGCTACCCATTTTGAGTTTCTTTCCCTAATGATTCATTCATTATCTATTTTAAAATCAATAAATATCAGGGTAGGGACATCAATACAATGTAGGTACCTCTAGTTTTATTGTGGCATGATGAAGGCCTATCATTTGGATAAAAAATAGGTCATAGTATCATCTTATCATGGTGGCATTACTTTGATCTTCTTATGAAATGGGTGACAATTCTTCTATAATGAAGAAGATATCAGACCAATTCCTAATTCCCTAGATGTTTAATGCTGTGAGGTCCATTTCAGTATCCTTGAAGACCCGAACCTCATTGTCTATTGTCAAATAGAACTCAACATATTCCCTTAATTACTACCTACTAGATACCATGGTTTTCATCCTTGTTAATTTTTCACACCAAATTATGTAATATCTCTATGAATGTTCTCTTTCCCTTAAAAACACAATTAAGTTATCCTTTGATCAAATTTTATCAAATTGAGTCCACTCACATCACTTTTATGTAAGATTTATGGTTTTGGAGATTTAATGGTAGAAGATGTCTTATCTTTGGCTTATACATGCCTTAGATTTTATTTAGACCTTTGCCTTTATACCTTTGTGTTTTTGAGCCCACAAAATCTTGAGTTTTATCCTTTTTTACTTGTGTGGCACTGGTTTGGAACTTTCACATCATTTTTCATAAATTCAATTTGAACACTAATCATTGGTATTTAAAAAATACCTTATTTATTTTTCACCATAAGATCAAAATCTTGGATTAGTATAATCCATTTGATTATAATCTAGGTCTTTAAATGTGGTTGGGTCTTTATATCACAAACCTAGTGGTCTTAACACTTAGCATGTTTATGTATCTTGTTCATGCTCTAAATATTTATAAGTTATTTTCCAAATGAGGATTTTCCATGTGGAAATATCAAGGGCATTTAAAAATTCATTGGCACCTTCATGCCATAAAATCAACTCTTAACTACAAAGAGTGAGTTATTGATTACCTTATCAGCTATGCCTCGATTAATTTTGTGCCACATGTCAAACATGTAGGCTCTCAGGGTCCTATTGAAAAATATTAATGGGACCCATGCCATTGGATTAATTTTAGTAATGGGGCATGAACTATTTATATATAAAAAATCCCCAAATGTTAAGTCAGTTCATTATCAAAGTCATGATCTAGGCTTAAGTCCCTAAGGCTAAGGTTTGTTTTATGTTTATTAAACATGAAATGAACCTTAATCTAAGGAAATTATGCCTAAGTTCCCTAATTTATAACAAAAGGTCAGGGGTCTAAATATTTTAGGACACCATGTATAAAAACCCAAGGTTAGCTTATACTTTATGTGATAAGGACCTCTCTTTTAAAATAAGACTTAACATAAGCTCATAGTTTAAGGTTCATTATTTTCAAACTAAATGCCATGAGGACCCTTTTTTTTATAAGTTTAGACTAAGTATTTTGATCATATTATCATTTTTGAGTTATTCAAAAAGGATTTTGGAATGTCACTTGAACATTTAATAAGATTTTTCATTAGATTAAAATTAATAGTCTCACAGACATCAAATACACCCTCATGGATGTTAATTGATGGTCATGTGGATGTCAAGTTTAAACTTGTGAAGTTTTACTTTTATTGGGCTTAAATTTGATGGTCACATGGGTGTTGAGTTCATATTTTTGGATTTTTGAATGATGGTCATGCTATAGACATCCAATTCCTAACACTATTTATGTTGAAACTATCAATCTTACTCGAATTGCACTCAAATGCACATTTTAGGTCAAAATATATAAAAAATCCTAAATGTTTCAAACTTGTCAATTAAAAGTTCCAATTTAGGTTAGATTATCCCTAAATAGGGAAATGTAATTTATGGGCTAACTAACTTTGATCAGATCATTTTGAGTCAAAATGATAATTTTTCCATTTAGTGCTTTAGATCACTCTTTTCTTTTATATCATTAGTACACATCATGTACCTTTGTTATTTTGTGTTGGCAACATCCTAAATGGGAATACATCTCCAATGCATCTAACATCACCTTCTATTTCATCTTTAGTCAAATTTTAACCCAGTAATATGACTTTTTGACCATTTTGATTAATTGTGCATCAATTTCTAAAGAATTGCACTAAACTTGATTAAACTTACTTAAGCTAATTAATCCAATTTAAGAGCTTAAGTAAGAATTACTTATATCTTTTTGAATATCTCATTATTGGAAATTAATTTTGAATATTTGCATCACCTAGTGACATCATCTATGGGGTCACATCCATAAAACCATAATTGCATAAAATATCAGGATTATGGGTCACCCATGCTTAGTTAATGTGTCTCATTCCTCTTTAATGATTATTAATCTTGAGGATATTTATGGATTTAATTCCAGATATTAGGATTATCCATGGCCACACATCTCAATCTTGAGATGGATGGTCATGGTTGATCCTGACCAATCTCAAAAATCAATAAATAGAGAGGCCATGAACATCATTTCAAAGCTATTTTGGTGTAAGGTCATTATGCTCAAATATCTTAAGAGATTGAATATTTCAAATTTATAATGTTAAATTGTTTTCGCAATCTTTTGCATTTCATTATTGATTTTGTTTACAAGTTTCATTGATAAACTAGTTTAGTGATTTAGAATCATGAGCCTAGGTTTTATGGAGTGTTCTTGAGGCATGGGAGGAGCTTACCACCATTTTTGACTAATATAAGGATGATTTATCAAGGGATAACATGTTTTTGAGCCACATGGGTATGGTGAATCCATTTGGGAAGGTAATATGGTGTTACTTTCTTTCATTTTTTTCTTGTTATCTTTTGTAACTCCCATAAGAATAAATAGGCTTGGTTAGTTAGTTATTTATGTATGTTTGATTATTTATGGACTAATTCTTGACTAACATGATTTGTAATACTCTCTACATCTTGGCATGCCTGGTGGGACAAGATGCATCTCACACCTAAATAAAATCACTTTGCAACTCTAAAATATCCATTTGAACCCTTAAAACTCATGTAAATTAATTTCCTAACATTATTTAGCCATTTTTATTTGTCATGGTTTTACATATTAACTGACATTAGCAAGTGATACCGACCTTGGTTACTTGTCTTAACCAACATCAGTTAGCAAAAATAACATCGGTTAGGTCCCAGTTATCCAAATTAACTATTGTCATTGTAATAACTAATGTCGATCACTATGTTTTTCAAAAAACATAGAATCGAGAGCTATTTTTTCAAAGTTCATTATTTCAAGATAAAAAAAGCTTCAAAGTTAAGGACATGCTGAAATTTTTGCTATAGGAACAAGCTTTTGCTTGGATAAAAAAAAATTAAATAACCTCTTGCATGCTTAAAATCAATTAGGAATTTTTTTTAGGTGTTTAATAAAGAATTTAGATGTTCTAGTGAATGTTTTCAAAGTATTGAAACTAAGACCAACGGGTCAAATGAACACCACCAAACATTTCATTTGGGTTTAAAATTGAACACACTTGTTAATTATTGTTTACAATAGTTGTTTACTTAGGTTTTGTTTGGCCAAAAGAGGAAACTTGCATGTATGCTCTTCCATTTGTCCCCTATAGGGAACCCTTAGAATCAAAAGAACCATTCCTATTGTAGACATCCAATTTCTAACACCATTTGTGTCAAACTTATCAATCTTACTTGAATTTCACTCAAATGTACATTTTAGGTCAAAATCCATAACATGCCCTAAATGGTTTGAACTTCTCACATACAAGTACCAATTTAGGTCAAAGTATCTCTAAATACGGAAATTCATTTTATGGGCTAGCTAACTTTGATCAGATCATTTTGAGTCAAAATGACCATTTCACTATTTAGTGATCTAGATCACTCTTTTCTTCTAATTCATTGGTACATATTATGTACCTTTGTTATCTAGTGTTGGCAACATACTAAATGGGAATATGTTTCTAATTCATCTAACGTCACCTTCTAATTCTTCCTAAGTCAAATTACAACTTAGTAATATGACTTTCTAACCATTTTGATTAATTAAAGACCAATTTTCAAATAATTTCATAAATGGTGATTAACCTTGTTTAAGGCTAATTAATAAAAATCAAGAGCATAAGTACATTTTCCATGAGAGTTATTGAATATTTCTTTTTTAAAATTGATTCCTATTAACTACATCATCATGCGACATCATTTTTTGGGAAGACATCCCTAGGTCATAAATGCCACAGATATCAAGATTATGGGTCACCCATGCCTAGTTAATGCCTCCCATGCCTCTTTAATGCACCTTATTCCAAGGTCATGATGAAGATAATTATGGATTTAATTCAAAATATTAGGAATATCCATGGCCACACATCTCAATCTTGAGATGGATGGTCATGGTTGATCCTGACCAATCTCAAAAATATATAAATAGAGTGGCCATGAACATCATTTTTAAGATATTTTGGTTTAATATTATTATGATCAAATATCTTTAAAGCTTGAATATCAAAAAGTTATAATGCTAAATTGTTTCCACAAGGCTTTGCATTTGATCATAGAGTTTGTTTTTAAGTTTCATTGATATGATAGTTTAGTGATTTGGAATCAAGAGCCTAGGTTTTATGGAGTGTTCTTGAGGCATTAGAGGAGATTACCACCATTTTTGACAAATACAAGGATTATTGATCAAGGGAGAACATGTTTTTGAGCCACATGCATATGGTGAGTCCATTTTGGAAGGTAATAAGGTGTTGCTTTTTATTCATTTATTTCTTGCTATCCTTTGTAATTCCTAGAGGAATAGATAGGCTTGGTTAGTTATTTATGCATGTTTCATTATTTATGGACTAATGCTTGACTAACTTGCTTCTTAATCCTATCTACATCTTTACATGCCTAGTGTGACCATCTAGTCAAGGAGATACATGTTCTGAGAGTAGAGGTTCCAAAAAGATAGCTAAGTCAGCTGTAATAACCCATGTTCACAAATTGGTGAGAGTGGGGTTCTAATTGCTCACAAAACAATGAGAGCATATGGAAAGGGGGATTGAGGTGACCTCCACATGAATTGAGCATTTCATACATAGTCCTAGAATTACCTCAAGTTATATTAATTCCATCCACATAAAAGGCAAGGAAAAACTAACTAGGTCCTAATAAGTTCTCAAATCGGGCAAATGGCTAGTCAAATGAAAACAACAATGATAAGGTGATGTGGAAATTCATGATAAATAAGTGTTTCCATTATTTTTCCCATAGGTAGTTATAAATAATATAAAATATCATAGTTTATTTATAATGATTTACCAATAGGTGATTATAATTAGTAGCAAGACTGGTGAAACACTGATTTACCCATAGGTGGTTATAATTAGGCTCACATAAATAAGCTTGATACAAGATGGAAAATGAAATATATCTTACTAGATCAACTATCACATTACATTCATATACTATCATTATAAACACAAATTAGATTGATTATTGAAACTTTATTGGAATCCCCCCAAAAAGGTGCAAGAATAACCAAATTAAAAAAGATTGAAACATGATTGGGTAGGATGATTAAAAATAGGCTTTGGTCTAGATAGGAATGAAATGATAGGATGGTATGGAATTGCTAAGGATAATGATGGGTTTTGATAGATAGGATAAAATGGTAAGAGAGTTTCCCCCAAATTATGGGGTGAATGGTTGGGTATATGTGACAATGGAAAATGGATATGTAATAATGACAAAGGTATGGAAATGTGAAATGGTATGTACATGTTTTTGTCATGGGTGTAGTTTTTTATTCTATTGTTCCTTCTAATGGGAATATGTACATCTTAATCAACAAATGATACAAATATAATACTTGATCACGTTAATTACTAGCCCATACCTCATCTAAATAACTATTATGTCAAAAATGGCCTACATATTTTGATGCCAATAATGATTTTATGATCTTCTTTGGTTGTTGATTCTGATTCTTTCAAGTGTTGAGATAAGGTATCTTTGTAGCCTCTTCAAACTAAATTTTTGTCATGGATGGTAAACAAGGAAAAATAATGGATGGTAGGTTTGATTATGAAATTTAATGGTAGATGATAATGGAATGTATAATGGTGGGGAAACAAATGAAGATGAGGAATTCTAGTGACACGTAATGTTGTTGATGTTAGATTAAGCATAATTTTTGTTGTGGTAGGGTTGAAGACCTCTAAAGATGATCTTGATAGGACCATCAAATTTTTATATTACTTGATCTTGATAGTAGCTACCATTTGATTATGTTGTAGATTAGAAGCTATTTTGATTTGATCATTGATATTATCTTCAGTAAACAATGAATAACTTTTGTGCTTAGCTATTGGTGCCTCAATGAGGTTTTCACCACTAAATTTATTATGATCATCTCATATCACCTTTGAGAAGGTTTCACAAAGAGATGTTAATATTTTACTTTGATCGTCTTCTAGCGCTCCTAAAAAAGTTTCACTAGAAGTTGCTAAGTTCTAACTTTGCTTGTCCCTTAGCACCTCCAAAAAGGTTTCATTAGGAGTGTTCTTTTGAATTAATGTGTTCTTAGCCTCATTTATATTATTCTACTACTATATCACCATGGATTTATTTCAACAAAGTGTGACTCTATTAGTCCCAATCGACACTTAAGAGAGATGGAATGCCAATAATATGGCTATTTTGGTTGATGGCAATGGGATAGTGAAAGGAATCAAAATCCATGTAGAATATACTAGGAGAACTTGTGTCATTATTGAATAAATCATCCTCAAAAACCATATAAATATCACAAATATACTAAAATTGATTTGCAAGACAATTGTAACCAATGTTGTAACAACCAATACTATAATCTATTTTTGACTTTGATTCTGAAGTAAGGGACTTTTAATCCAATGTCCTAACTGATGTTGGTTTTATCTCTAATGCTAAATCCCATGTCAGTTCCAAAATGGAACTTGAATCTAATATTTATTCTTCATTTGATATGGTTGTGTTGATAATGTTTTATTGAATGTTTAATTTTTGACAAGTAATGGCTTGTGATGGCATAATGGGCTCAATAAAAGTGATTCATCTTGGAAGGGTTCAACATATAATGACTCATCTAAGTTAAGCCCTTAAAAAAGAGGGAATCACTCAAGGGATGTCTCAATAAAATCATTTCTATCAAAGTGAGGCTCCTCAATGAGTGGGAAAAGATCAAGAGACAACTCTATCAAGACTACCTTGTCAAGGAGATGAGGCTCTTTAAAAATAGGTAACATATGAATAGGTAACTTATCATAGTTTATCTTGTTAGAAAGGGGTGTTTCAATAATAACATGTTGGTTTTAGTTCACAATTAGTTGTAAAAGATCAATTTTGAACAAATTTTGATCCTCATAAGAAGGATTTTCAAGAGGTAATGGTTCTTGTTTAGGTCCTAAAATGGTAATGACTAGGTGATTCTTAGTTTGGTTGCTCATGTCAACTAAAGGAGGAGGTCCTACAATGGTAATCTTGGTACATTATGGAATTTTATTACTTACACAAGCCAAATCAATCAAGTCTTCTTAATAGACCCAATCATTCTGATCATGAGTTGGATCATAAGTTGGATCTTGATTATGTTCCCATGACCAATTTTTGTGAGGTGGATAGAAATCTATATCACAAACCATATTGTCACCATAGGGGTCTTGAATAATGTCACGAAAGTCATTTTATGTGGCCATTCTATCATAAGTTGGTTTATCTATGACTGCACCATAAGTGTAGCTAGACATATCTACATTTAATGAAGAAAGCTTTGAAAACAAAAAGATTAAAATTTTGCAAACCCTAAAAAATGATCCAAAGGATAAATGGTTCAAACTTGGTTCAACTTGGTTGAAGGGGTGGAGATGCATCTCAAAAGTAGTTTGTGCTAAGATTTGGCATAAAACAACCTAACATCAAATATCTAGCATAAAAGGTTTTTTAATAAAGGTTGTGTTTTCCCAAACAAATTCACAAAAAAAAATGATGAGGATATGCACTCAAACAAATAAATGATCAATAGTGTTCAAAATTGGGTAATCATTTAATTGAAGCTATGCAACCCAAAAGAAAAATATCTATTTACCAACCCCATGAATTGAGGCCTAAATAAAAATCAATCAATTTTTGGATCCAAACATGACAAGGTTAATTGAAAATGCAATGTTGAAGACTAGGATTGGACCAAACAAGCTAGACAAGAGTGGACAACATAACAATGCATAAACAAGGTCCAAATGGTATATATGACATGGTTTAAAAAAATGGTTTTGACAAAATGAAATTAATATAACTTGAGATCATTTTAGGACTATGTAGGTCATGCTTAATTCATGTTGAGGTCACCTCAACCCCCATTTCCATATGCTCTCACCATTTTGTGAGCAATTAGAACCTCGCTCTTGCCAATTTGTGAGCATGGGCCATTGTAGCTAGCTTAGCTATCTTATTGGAACCTCTACTCTTATGACATGCATCTCCTCAACTAGATGATCTCACCTTATGCATATTTTATCCTAAAAACACCAAAAACATTATAAATACTTTGGAAATACCAAAAAAATTAGAACATGATCCAAAAAAGAAAAAAAAACATTGTCTCACATTCTATACATTTGTACATTCTCATTCCACCATCCCATGCTCTCACCATTTTGTGAGAAACTATTAATTTTGGAAACTCTTACCATTTTTCAAGCATAGAAACACCAGTTCATTTCATCTTGTCCCATGCACTTGCCATTTTGTAAGAACATTCTTTCTCATCTCATCAACTTCTTATTTATCAGAGCCTTCTTATTTGTTTGTTCTATCTTCCATTTCTTATATAATATTAATCAAGTTGGTCTGATCATCATTTTTCTTCTATCCCATTTTATGAAAGAAATACATCTAACCTTAAGTTAATGTTGGAAGATGCATCCATGGAACTATGTAGGCAATGTCCACTTGTCTTATATATCTGGAGTCAGCTTGACCAACTCCTTCATTTTTTTCTCTTCCCCCATTTCTTCTATAATTATTGCTCTTTAATTAGGGACCAATTATCACAACATTGTTCTTTGTTATGATGTGGTGGAAAGTAATGCCTCTACTGTACATGCATGAATATTTGTCTTTAAACAACACTAGCTTGGGTTTTTTGTGTGTGTGTTTATTTGAGTTTTCTTGGTGTTTTATTTTTCTTTTTCACCTCTCCTTTTATTTATTATCTTTTTCTCTTTTTATTATTTATTGTCTCATCTTGGTCTTGTATTTCCTTGTTTGTTTTTTCTTTTCTCTTTTGTGTTTTAGAACATATTGATGATTCACATGGATCTTGATTATTTATATCTTGATCCTATGTTATTACGTTGTTCTTGGACCATTTTGTTTATTTTATTTTTGTTGGTGTCTTATTTTTCTATTTAATTTTGATTTTCTCTTTTGTGTTCAAAAATGCCTTGATGGTCCACATGGATCTTGATTATTCATATCTTCATCTCATGTCATTAAGATGTTCTTGACTTTTGTTTGTAAACATCTTCTTCCTACTTAAGATCATATCTAGGTTCATTTATGTTTATATTTTTCTTTGTCTTTGCTTTTTTGTTTAAATGTAAATCATTGTAACTCTAGTTTTGGTCATTGTTTTACCATTATCCTTAGTTATAGGTATCAAATTTGAACTGGATCAATGTAATTGGAATCTTATGTCATTATAATTTATTCATACTTATGATTCCTTATTTATTTTTCTATAAAAATAAATTTATGCTCAAGTATTAATGTCTTAACGTCAACATCAGCTTTGATAAATGATTCTCAAGAACACTTTACAAAACCTAGGCTCATGATGTGGAATTACGCTTCTAGGTAACATGCATTTTAGTACTCAAGTTTATGCTTAGACATGCATCTCTTTACATACATTGTGAGTCTAATAAATTCTTGGTTGTCTTTCATCATTATTCATTCCATTCTCTCCCAGAAGTGGGTGAATTACATTGGCCTAAAGTTCATGTTGGAACATGAGTCCATGGAATTATGTAGGCAATGCTTAATTTCTATTCAAGTCAGCTCAGCTATCTCCATTCTTATTTTCATCTCTCTCATCACTTTTTGTATTCTCATATGTTTGGTTTTATATGGCTTCCCATTACACCATCGCATGTACATTTTCACCCACTCACTTTAACCTATATTTTGGGTTATATCCTTGAGCTATTTTGCTAGCCAATTTCCCATGATGGGGATCAACATCTGAACCATGTCTAATCAAATCAGATCTATAGGGGAAAATTCATTCTTTATTATTTATTAATGATCAATATTTTCCCTACTAGGGTAAAACTATTTTATCATGATCAAATATGCTCTACTAGAGTACTTATTATTATCTTCTCTTTAGAGACCCCATTAAAGTGGGGATTCCCTTCCTAACGTAGAACATTCTCCCTTTTCCTGTAATTATAATCTCTCCATATTAAATCCCTTGATGGCAGTATTTTAGTATGAAACTTGTCTTGGGATTGATTAATGTCATAAGCATGTAGCTCGTACTCTCAAATTTGGTACATTTATAGTGTGTCATTTACATTTATGGATTGTATATTTCCCATTCCCCCCATCTATAGGGCCTATTATAACTCTCATTATATTTTTATCATTGATGGTAATCATGTGTGAAAACATTAGCTCATCTAGATGTGATCTATTCCATGGGTTAATCTCTCACTTTCTCTCTCTTTTCAAGAGTCCATCCTTCTCTTTCATCCTAGTATGTCCTCTCGAGGGGGAATCATGGGTATGTTCCAATTTCTTCTTAACAAATCTTTTCTTTGAAAAGATGTTGCTTCACCTGAATGTCTTGCTATGCCTTCTTAAATAGGGGGAAAATGTAGATATTCAGTTCCATACACCATTTATGTCAAAATTATCAATCTTACTCAAATTCCACTCAAATGTACATTTTAGGTCAAAATCCATAAAACACCCTAAATGGTTTAAACTTGTCACTTAAAAGTGCTAGTTTAGGTCAAATTATCCCTAAATAGGGAAATGCATTTTATGGGCCAGCTAACTTTGATTAGATCATTCTAAGTCAAAATGACCATTTTGCCAATTAGTGATATGGATCACTCTTTTGTTCTAATTCATTGGTACACATCATGTACCTTTGTTATCTATTGTTGGTAACATCCTAAATGGGAATATAGTTTTAATGCATCTAATGTCACCTTCTAATTCTTCTTGAGTCAAATTACAACTTAGTAATATGACTTTCTAACCATTTTGATTAATTCAGGACCAATTTTCAAATAATTGCACAAATTTTGATTAACCTTGTTTAAGGATAATTAATAAAAATCAAGAGATTAATTGGATTTTACATGAGATTTGTTGAATATTTTTTTGAAAATTGATTCTTATTAACTACATCATCAGGTGACATCATTTCTTGGGAAGACATCCCTAGGCCATAAATGCCACAAATATCAGGATTATGGGTCACCCATGCCTAGTTAATGCCTCCCATGCCTCTTCAATTCCCCTTCTTCCAAAGTCATGATGAAGATAATTATGGATTTAATTCAAAATATTAGGATTATCCATGGCCACACATCTCAATCTTGAGATAGACAGTCATGGTTGATCTTGACCAATCTCAAAAATCTATAAATAAAGAGGCTATGAACATAATTTCCAAGTTATTTTTGTTTAAGGTTATTATTCTCAACTATCTTCAAATATTTGAATATTAAAATTTTATAATGCTAAATTGTTTCCAAAGGATTTGCATTTGATCATAGATTTTATTTGCATGTTTCATTGATAGGCTAGTTTAGTGATTTGGAATGAAAAGCCTAGGTCTTATGGAGTGTTCTTGAGGCATTGAAAGATATAACCACCATTTTTAACAAATAAAAGAATGCTTGATTAAGGGAGAACATGTTTTTGAGCCATGTGGGTATGGTGAATCCATTTGGGAAGGTAATATGGCATTGCTTTCTTTGATTTGTTTCTTGTTATCCTTTATAATTCCCATAGGAATAGATAGGCTTGGTTAATTAGTTATTTATGAATGTTTCATTATTTATGGACTAATGCTTGACTAACTTGCTTTTTAATCCTCTCTACATCTATTTCAAATAACCTAGTCCAAGGCTTAGAAAGAATGTTTCCTAAAACACTCCCTAAAAACTTGCCAAAGCTTGGGTGATCTTTAAAATGACCCTAAAGTCTTTCTATTTTATGCTTTCTTTATTTTCATGTAAACTTGTCTTGTGAGGTGGATGTTATTACCTCCCATGAGTTCATTACAAAAGTTTTGACCTAGGGTTTCACCTCTTGTCATTGACTTAATTTGACACCTTTGGAGTTACACATGGGACATATCTATATTTAAACATCGCACTATACTAAGTGAACAAGAAGATGTAGTGGTTGTAAAAAAGACTAGACCTTTTTATGAATAGCTAATGCCATGGTCACCTAATTTATGTGCTTATATTTTGCATCATTTAATGTGAAAGTCTTTGTGCAATTGATTCCCCTAGACTGATGACAACCTTGATAGTTTAGTAGACCCCACTTTGCCATACCTTATCAGTTTAGACTTAAGATGTTTGTTTTTTGTCATTAGCTTACTTGGTATTTATTAGTGTCTAAAACTACTTATTAACTCAATGAAATTAACCAAAACACATTGTCCTCAATTTTAGTAAGCAAGGGAGGCATTATGTTGTCCAAATGTAAAATTCATCTTTTCTTTATTTAATTTGTTATCAAAAGATTTGTGTCATGTCATCCACTTTGGCACAGTCATGCTACCCAATTGAGTCTATATATTTTACCCAATTTGTTTAAATCCTTCTTTTATAGTCCACATTTGAAATTGAACCTTTTTATGTTCTAAGGGTTGGTGCATCAAAGTGGGTTCACCATTTGTGCACTAAGCTTGTTTTATCTTGGGTTCAATTTTTAATTTGGATTGAAGGTCATTTATTAAGAATCAAAATCACATTATCATCTTGGTGGACTCAATTCATCTTATGTATCACTCATGATTTGGGTCTTAGAACATATTTTATCTTACTAGAATCATGTGGTGATATTGTGCTACCTATATGGTCCTAGATTTATACTTAGTGATTCACGTATGTTTTTACATCTTGAGTTGCTTAGTTCATTTTGTCTTCTTCCTAATTTGGAGATATTTCCTCTAAACTTCTAGAGTCAACATGTCAAGGTTAAAGCCAAATTTTTTAGTGTGAGTGTATCACAAAGATCTAGGCTTTGGTGTACTATTTTCACCTTGGGTCTTTGAGTTACCTTACTCTCTTCCAATCTATACAATTTCAACTTTACCAAAGGTTGAGTAAACGTATGAACCAAATCTTCTAAATTGTGCATGGTTTTAAACCACCCTCCTTTATAGTCTCATTGGTACCTTGGTTATTTATTTAAGAGAGAGCCAAAGCATACTTTTATTGGTTACCAAACATTGGTCCAAAGTTAAACACATAGAACAACTCTTTTTAGACATGACTCAAAGTTTCAATTGTAGTGGGGCCTCTTATGGCCTTAGTTATGAAGATGAGTGATTTTATGATGGTCAAGATAGCCCCATTGTTTTTGATGATATCTCCATAATAGTAGGATTTTAAGATGATTAAAATGAATATTAACCCTAGGAAGATCAAGATGAAGCCCTTCTTAGATTGATAGAATCAGGTGCTAAACTACTTTGTGATTTTCCTATAGAACAATTACATACCTTATAGAAGGAGAATAATGATGGAAAGAGCAATATTTTTCAAAAATAGACATACCTTCTTCCTCTAACAAAGGAAAGGAAATATAAATAGAGTCAAAACCCACAAATCTAGATCTTCTAGTTAAGATCAAGATAATAAGTCAATGATATTTAGATCAACTTGTCACAGACTTAACAAACTCCCTAATTGCCACTTAAATTCACAATAATACTTCAAAAGAACATGAAGATATGGTTAGAAGTAGACAAGTATTGGATGAGAACATTACCATAGTGGATCAAGGAAATGTAAACAAATAGTTAAAGTCACAAGAGACCTTCCAAGATGTTTCATTTGATATGGAACATACATTTGTTAATCATCAAGAACATCTTGTTACATTACAAACTCATAAACCCAAACATTTAGTTCAAATTGAGGAAATCCCTTAAGATAATTTTTCTAGTTCTTTTCAACCAACCCAAAGATTGGTAAATAAACATATAAATTTCCAAAATCAGAAAAATATGAAACAACTAAATTTAGGGAATGTTTTACAATCTAAGAATCAATGTCCTATGTTCTCAACTCAAGTATCAAATCAGATTCAAATCATGGATCGAAAGGTATATGCTTCTTATAGATCCACACAGAACTAGGGGCACATTCCACCCCAACAGCAACAAAACCAAGGGCAAATTCCAACCCAATAGCAATAAAACTAGGGGTACATTCCACCCCAATAAAAACAAAATTAGGGGCACATTCCACCCAAATAGGAACAAAACTAGGGGCACATTCCACCCCAATAGCAATAAAACTAGGGGCACATTTTACCCCAATAACAACAAAACCAGGGGCAAATTTCACCCCAACAACATCTTATCCAATCCATAAATGCACCAAACATGCAAGAATGAAATTCTATGAAGGAAATTTTCCAAAGATAGGAGACAAATAATATAGTCAAGAAGTACAATTTTGATGAGATATGCCCATATCCATTTGATTTATCTATTATCCAAAACCCCTTTCTACCTCATTTTGAGGCACCCAAATTTGACAAGTACAAAGGGAAAGGAGATCTATGTGAACACATACAAGTACTCTTTATCTTATGTCAAGAGGTTGATTATAGTAGCAAATGCTTACTAAGACTATTTCCATGAAGTTTAGTGAGATAAGCTCTTGGTTAGCTACTTAGACTACCCAAGGGATCAGTTGCAGATTGGAATGACTTATCAAAAAATTTGTTAACCATTTCTCATATAACATAGAAAATTAATTGATCATTGTTGACTTATGCAAATCCAAAAAACATGAGGGTGAAAGTTTTGTTACATATCTATAAAGGTGGAGAGCATTGGTAGACCACTTTCAACACAATTTACTAGATAAATAGTTGGTTGATATCTTTGCATAGAATATGCATCCTAAAGTTGTGCATAATCTATGCTTAGCTTGTGCTAACTCATTTGAATAAATTATTAACAAAGGAGTGTAGATTGAGAACACTCTTATTTCAAGAGGCCTTATTAATATTTTTGTGTAAGGTCAAGTGTCTAATTCAGACTAAATCACTAACTCAAATATTTATGCAAGATAAGCCTAAGGGCTTTAGCAAAAATAAGAGCATGGTTGGAAATAGGGTGATAGAAACAAGACATATACAAATGGTATAGGCTATGCCTCCTTCAAATATATAATTAACTCCCCCAAATCTACTACTTACTTTGTAGAGACAACCTCCATGAAGGACATTTCATAACAATTTTAGAGCATTTAGCAAGTTAGGAGAATCAATTGAAATACTATTACAAAATCTCATTACAACTAATTTAATTATATGGCCAGTATCAAGGCCATTTCCTCAAGATCAACCAAAACTATACTGGTACAAAGAGAACACATGGTGTAACTTTCATCATGTTGTTGGTCATAGTGCATATTGTTGTACTCAATTGTGACATATTATTGATGAAGTTAATGAAAATGGTGAGATAGAAATTAAGTTGTCCCCAAATTAGGACACAAATCAAGATATGGGAATCTACAAAGACCCCTTTCCTTGACATGATCCACCACCACCAAGAAATAATCACAATGGTCACAATCAAGGATAGAGGTAGAATCAGAAACAACAACAAGGTCATAACTATAATGAGCATAATCAAGATCATGTTGCCCACATTCATAATGTGGCTTATAAAAATGTACTTTATGACTATAATAACACTGTAAGATGAATTTTTGTAAACCATGATTCCCCTTTATTTAGAATTCACATGGACAATCTTATGTTACTTGAAATATGGGACCCATTATTATAGCATTATCACCCTCTCCCCCTAATAATACCATGTCAAGTTTGCATCATCATGTTGCTACTCCATTTGTATGGGTTACCAATCTTGAACAATAGTACCATTCTTCTAATTATAAAGGATCCTCACTGACCCAAAATAATAGAAATATAGTTAATCACCCATAAATCACCATCCAAGGCCCTTTACCTCTTTCTTATAATTATAATGACTCCTTACCAACTCTAGGTTGTGAAGTTACAACTAGAAACCCACGAGTCACCATCTAAAGCCCTCCACCTAGTTCTTTCCATAAACCCAATGAGAACATTGTGCCAATGGTTCCAAAGCAGAATATTATCCCAAAAAAGACTAATCTAGTTCAACCCACAATTCAAAGGCCTTATAGTTGTGATCTAGGAATTTTACTCAAGAGAGGATGGCTATTATGGTGTTAGTTCCAAAAGGAAAACAAAATGAAATAAACACACTAATATCATAACATCTCTAAACCTAGACACTAGGGAGAGATTAGTTAACAAAATAAAATGACAAGCATAACTAAAAATCAAGGAATAAAAACACATCAATTCCTTTCACCTTCCTTGGATGCTCCAAATGCCTTTGTAATGGTGGCTTGCTTAGCTTGTGCTTTAAGAGGTCTTCTTCAATGGAGTGTGGCTACCTTCATCTCCTCTTGGCACCTTTGGCTTATGGCTTGGCTTGGATTGGAATAAATTTGGCATTATAACACTATTTTCATGAAGCTTTTGGAACCAATCCTACATTATAACTTTGCACTAATTAAGCTTAGAAATGATGTTATGAGGCCTCATATTTATATATTTTTAGATTTGATCAAAAACAATTTCAACCATCCATCTCAAGATTGAGATGTGTGGTTGAGGATTAATTCAAGTTTTGGAATTAATTTTTTAATTATCCTCATCATGGAATTATAAGAAGGGGAAACTAAGAGGCATGGAGGGCATCATGGAAGGCATTAATGAGGCATGGAGGGCATGAATCCTGATATTTATGGCATTTATGGTCTAGGGATGTCTTTGCAACAAATGATGTCACTTGATGTAGATATTAAATATTCATTTCCAAAACAAATTATTGAACAAGTTTCTATGGAATTTTTTATTAGGCCTAAATTTGGGTTAATTATCTCTTAAGCGTGATTAATTACACTATGTACAAATTAACTAAATTGATTAAAATGCCTTGTTATTGGTCCTAAATTTGAATGGATTAGAATTGGAAATCATTGTTAGATGTGTTGGATGCATATTCCCATTTAGGATGTTTCCAACAATAAATAACAAAGGCATGAGTCTTGTGCAAAAGATTTGATAGGAAAGCATAGTCTAGAGCACATAGGTGCAAATTTGCCATTTTGACTCAAAATGAATTGATCAAAGTTAGCTATCCCATAAATTGCATTATCAAATTTAGGGATACCTTGGCCAAAATATTCACTTGAATATATTAGTTTTACATAATTTTGTGTGTTTTAGTGTTTTTAGGCCAATTTATGCATTTTGGGTAGAAATTGGTCAAAAGTCTGGTTGGAGGTTATTGGTGGCCAATTTTAGGTGTCTACAGTTGCCCCTATTTAGGAAGGTGTTTCAAACCATATTCAAAGAAATGTCTTCTCAAAGAATGATAAATGGCTTGTATGCTAAAAAGAAGATAATGATTGAAGATAAAGCTCCAAATTATTTTTGGGAAGCCTATGATGATGCCCCCTTGAGGGAGTGTCCATCACATTTATTGATGGATGGTCCCTAAAAAAGAAACAAGAAGAAAGGTGGAATTAACATGTGATGGAGATTAATCCAAATGAGAAAATACTTGCATGAATTAATGTAAAAAGGATACTAATTTGCCCAAAGGTAGTTATATTCAGGAATAAAAGTCAAAATAATGATTTTCCCATAGGTGGTTATAATCATTAAGAGGATCTAGATTGGATAAAATTGATGGTTCCCTAATTAGGGTTAATTAACAAGCATAAATTAAGGATATAACCTATAATATAGATCAAAGATGAGTGGCTGAAAAATAGATGAACAGAAGAATATAATTGATTAGTGTGAATGATTTAGTTGTACCTACCAATGAGGAGATGCACATATTGACTAGAAATGATATAACTATAATGGTCATTGGGTTAATTTGATCAAGGGTGGGATGAAAGGATTTGCCAAGGTACCAAGTAGAAACTCTATGACTCCATTGTTTTTAGACCTTTGTGAAGTTGATTTTTGCTATAACATGTGATGGTAGGCTTCATGATAGAACACCATGAAGACTTGGCCAAAATATGCATAAGGACTAACTCCTGATCTAATAAACACTCAAAAAACAATGTATTAATGATAGAAACCATGATGACAATGTTGATGAATGAATATGGATAGACTCAAGAATAATGTGTGTAAGGAATCACCCAATGAACACATATAGAATGAGTCAAGGCAAAATAAAAAAAATAAAAAAATAAACAAAAAACAAACAAATAAAAAAATTGAAAAAAAAAAAAAAAGAAACCCAGAAAATAAAAGCAAAAGAAAGCATCCTAACAATGATAATTCCCTAATAAGGCAAATCAAGGATAACTAACTAGGCTTATATAGGACAAATATTTTTGGATTTTTGAAATTTTATGAATGTTTTAAAAAATTTTAGGTATCTTAACTCATTAGATAATGACAAGATACATACTCATAAATTGGTGAGAGCGTTTGGCTTATGTTTTTCACAAAACGGTGAGAGCGTATGGAAAGGGGGACTGAGGTGACCTCAACATGAATTGAGAATAACCCGCATAGTCCTAAAATGACCTCAAGTCATAGTAATTCTATCCACACAAAAGGTGGTGAAAACAAACTAGGTCCCAACAAGTTCTCAAATCTAGAAAATGGCTAGTCAAATGAAAATAGTGATGGCAAGGTGATACAACAATGTATGATAAACAAGTGTTGCCCCTAGTTTGCCCATAGGTAGTTATAACTAGGATACAATGGCATAGGTAAATGATACTAATTTGGAAATAGGTGGTAATAATTAGTATTAAGATTGGTGAGACACTTATTTGTCCATAGGTAGTTATAATTAAGCTCACATAAACAAACATGGATATAGGATGAAAGATATCTTGCTAGATCAAGTGTCACACTACTTTCATAGATTGTCAATATAAACATGGATTTGATTGATTGTTTAAAATTGATTATAATCCTATCATAAAAGGTGTCAGAAGAACCAAATGAACCAATATCATAATAGGATTAGGTAGAATGACTAAAAATAAGCTTTGGTCTAGATAGGAATGGAATGATAGGATGACATGGCATTACTTTAATATAATGATGGTTTTGATAGATTGGATTAAATGGTAAGAGAATTTACCCCAAGTGATGGGGTGAATGGTTAGGTACTTTGAAAATGGAAAATAGAGATGTAATAATGGAAATGGCATGGCAATGTGAAATGGTACGGTACATGTTTTTGGCCTAGGCGTGGTTTTTTATTTTGTTATTCCTGTTGAGATGGAGATGCACATCCTAATCAACAAATGATATAAATAGAATACTTGATCATGTTAATTTTTATCCCACACCTTGTCTGAATAACTACTCTATCAAGAATGGCATATAGATTTTGTTGCTAAGAATTCTTTTGTGATATTCATTGGTTATTGATTTTGATTCCTTCGAACATCAAGACAAGGTATATTTATAGCCTATACAAAGGAAAGTGAAACCATGGATGGTAAATAGGGACAAATAATGAATGGTAGATTTGATTGTGAAATGGAATGGTTGATGATAATGGAATGTATAATGGTGGGGAAAAAAATTAAGATTAGGACTTTCAGTCACACATAATGTTGTTGATGCTGAGTTTGACATATTTTTAGTTGTGGTAGGGCCAAAGACTTGTTCTCTCAATAGAACAACCAAATATTTTTGTTTTCTGATCTTGAGAGTAACTACCATCTGATTAGGCTATATATTGGAAGCTATTTTTATTTGATCTTTGATTTTATCTTCATCAAGTAGTGAAGAAATTTTGTGCTCAATTATTAGTGTCTCAAAGAGGTATTTAACACTGAAGTTGTCTTGATTTTCCCATAGCACCTTCAAGAAGGTTTCACTAAATAATATTGACTTTTGATTTTGATTATCTTTTAGTGCTTTCAAAAAAGTCTCACTAGAAGATGATGATTTTTGATTTTGATTATCCCCTAGTGCCTTTAAAAAGGTCTCACTAGGAGAGTGCTCTTCTTCTATATGAATGTTGTTTTGGACTCCTTTCTCTTCTTCAACTATTATGTCACCATGGATTTAGTTTAATAAAGTGTGATTCTATTAGTCCCAATTGACAGTTGTGGGAGATGGAATGTCAATAGTATGGCTATCTTAGTTGATGGTAATGGCATGTGTAATGGTAATGAAATAGGGAGGGGATGCACAATCCTCATAAAATATAATAGGATAACTTGTGTCAATGCTAAAATAATCATCCTAAAAAACCATATAAGTATCACAAATGTATTCAAATTGATCTATGAGGCATGCATAAAAACTATTGTAACATCTGTAAACAAATTCTTCTTCTTCTGATTCTTACTCAGGGGACTCTGAATCTAATGTTGCAACTGATGTTGATTCCAATTTTCATCCTAAATATGATGCCAATTCAAGAATATAACCTAAATATAGATTTGATTCTTCATCTAATGGGTGATATATTAATGATATCTTGTTGAATGCTTGGTATTGGATAAGTAAAAACCTGTAATGACATGATGGGATCCATAAAGATTGGTTTGTCAAAGTGAGGCTCCTCTAAGATGGTAAATAGGTCAAGAGATAACTCCTCAAAAATTGGCTTGTCAATAGGAGGATCTTGAAAAATAGACATATGGTTGAGGTAATGATTTTCCCAAAGGTGGTTATAATCATTAAGAAGTGACTCAGTAAAGACTAGTTTGTTAGAGTGAGACTCTTGATAATTGGTATAGGATTAATAGGTGAATCATCGTAGGTTGACTTATCACAAATGGTTTTAAAAAAAAAAAAAATCTTAGATTGGTTGTTTTTCTTGGCCTTAGTTTACAATGAGTTAGAAAATAATAGTTTTGAACATAGCTTGGTCTTTGAATGATTGAATGGGTCGAGGTTTGGTTGGGATTAGTACTAGATGAGGAATGGCTCATGGTTGGATAATGGTAGGGCCTTCAGGAGCTTGATTTATTACTTGAACCAAAGGATAAAGTCTTGAGATGGTAATGATATTGAATTTTGAAGCATTATTTCTCACACAAACCAAAGGACTGGAACTTGTTATGATGATGGGGCATTTTGGAGCTTGCTTTCTCACACAAGCCAAAGGAATAGGTCTAGGAATGGTAATAGTACTCCTTATATATTGTAGAGCTTGATAGTTCATATAATCCAAAGGATGGATAGGGGTAATTGATGATCATATAATAAAAGGATGTCATGAAACTTGATTTCTTGCACAAGCAAAAACATCCAAGTCTTCTTCATAGACTAGATCATCTTAGTCATGAGTTAGCTCATAAATTAGTTCTTGATTGTGTTCCATGTAATAATTTTTGAAAAGAGGGTATGGATTCATATCCAAAATAACATTATCTATAGTTATATCTTCCAATTCCTCTTCACAAGCCTCTTCATACCAATCAAGGTCTTGAGTTGGATCAGAAGTTGCTTCAAGACTTTATTCCCATGAATGATTAATATGAGGTAGATAGAAATCCATTTCACAAACCATATTAACATCATTGGGGTCTTGATAAAAGTTGTAAAAGTCATTTTGTGTAGGCATTATATCATAATTCAGATTGTAAGTGACTCCACTATAATTTTAGTTAGACATATCCACATAAATGATGAAAGCTTTGAAACAAAAAGGCTTAGAGTTATACAAACTCTAAAAAACTATGTCCAAAGGAAAAATGGTTCAAGGTTTCTCTAACTTGGTCAAAGGGGTGGAGCTATATATCTAATGTGATTTTAAAGTGGAGTTGTATCTCTAAAATTATTTGTGCTAGGATTTGGCATAAAATAGCCTAATGTCAAATGTCTAACATTAAATGTCACATGAACAAAAGGTCAAAGGGTCTAAATAAAAATTAACATGTCAAATTTCTAGGTCAAAGTGTTCAAAATAATGTCTAAACTAAGAAAGGGAAAAGTTGAGTTACTAGGTCTTTTGCATAAATGCAGAGTCAAAAGCTAGGCTTAAACAAATAGGCACGTGATAGGAATTTTGGCTAAATAGTGTCAAAAGGTAGACATGAAATAAATTCTAATGTGATTTGATTTAATCTAACAAGTTTGGAAATATAAAATCAAACATAAACATGATCAGTTGGCATAAGTCATAAGACAAAAGGCTATTTGAAAAAGGTTATGTTATCCCAAATAAAGGCACAAACAATGATGAGGATAGGCTCTAAATAGACAAACCATCAATAGTTTTAAAATTTGGGTAACCAATTAACCAAAGTTATACAACCCCAAAGAGAAATATCTATGTATCAACCCCACAAATTGAGGCTTAAATAGAAATCAATCAATGTTTGGATCAAAACTTGACAAGACTAATTGAAAACTCAACATTGAAAACTAGGACTTGACCAAATAGCTAGACAAGATTGTACATTATGACAGCATAAGACAAAGGTCTAAATGGTATACACAAAGTGGTTTGAAAAAAATGATTTTGATACAATGGTAAACAAGTCTTGAAACAAATTAAGAAGCCTAATGGTGTAAGCATGTTCGAATGATGTGGTCAATACTATGTTTCAAAGAATCAAAGGAAAAATGGTTTAACATGATTTGGGTAGCATAACACTACCCTCTACAACTTAAATGACACACACACAAACAAGTCTAGAAAAAATTTCAAGGCATAAGTCTAGTGTAAAACAACCAACATAATGCCTCTTTAGATAAAAGAGTGACGTATAGATAAATTGGTTTTGACATGGCTTTATGAACAAATAAAAAAAATTAGTCTCAAAAACTCCAAGTAAGATAAATGACCAAAATACACTAAGTAAAATCATCCAAATCCTAACAAGGGTATGGAATGTGGGGTTGACTAAACTATCAAGTTTCAAATGTCACTAAGGGAATCAATTGCATAATGACTTTCATGCCAAACAATGCAAAAGAAAAGCATGGATTTTGTGTTCATATCACTTGGCTTGTTGTAAAAAGGTCTAGTCCTTTTTTCAACCACTACATCCTATTGTTCACTTAATTTAGTTCAATGTCCAAAGTGACACTACATCTTGTGTGCAACTCTAAAATATTCAAGTGCAGTCAATGTTAGGAGATAAAACCCCAGGTCAAAGATTCCCTAAATAAATTGTGGGTGGTGATGAAGTTTCCCTCACAAGCCAAAATACATAAATAAATAAAGCATGAAAATAGAAAGACCTTAGGGTCATTATCAAGATCACCCAAACATTGATAAGTTTTTGGGGAGTGTTTTAGGAGACATTCTTTCTAAGCCTTGGAATAGGCTATTTGCAATAGGAATGGTGATTTTGATTCCAAGGGTTCCCTATATGGGACAAATGGAAGAGCATACACACAACATACCTCTTTTTGCCAAAAATGATTAATCTAAACAACTATTGCAATAAAAAATTGACAAGTGTGTTCAATTTTAAACCCAAATGAAATGTTTGGTGGTGTTCATTTGACCCATTGGTCTTAGTTGTACACTTTTAAAACATTCACCAAAAACACTTAAATTCTTTGTTAATCACCAAAATAAAGTTCCTAATCCATTTTAAGCATGAAAAGGTGATTTAAAAATGTATTAAGTAAATTTTGAACTTGATTTGTAGAAAAATTATTATCATGTCCTTTAGCTTTAAAGCCCTTTTGAATTTGAAACAAGCAACTTTGAAAAAGTAGGTCTCAAGTCTATGTTTTTTGAAAAACATAGTGACCAAAAATGGTCAATACCACCAACATCAGTTATGACCAATCGATATCTGACCGATGTTAGTTCTATTGATTGATGTTGATTAAGCCAAGTAACTAATGTTAGTATTTCTATGATGTCAATTACTGTGTAAAAATTGTGGCAACCAAAAATGGCAATTTTTTTTTAGAAAACCAATTTGCAATAGTTTTAAAATCTCAAATAAGTTTTTTCAAGGTTGCAAAAGGATTTCCTTTAGGTTTAGGATGCATCTAGTCCCACCAAGCATGCCATAATGTGATCTAGGAATTTAACTCAAGAGAAGATGGTTAGTATGGTGTTAATGAAATAAACACACTAATAACATAACATCTCTAGGCCTAAACACTAGGGAGAGCTAAGTTAACAAAATTAAATGACAAACACACCTAAAAAGCAAGGAATAAAAACACAAGAATTCCTTTCACCTTCCTTAGATGATCCAAATACCTTTGTAATGGTGGCTTACTGAACTTGTGCTTCAGGACATCTTCTTCAATGGAGAGTGGCTACCTTCATCTCCTCTTGGCACCTTTGGCTTGTGGCTTGCCTTGGCTTGGAATAAATTTGGCATTATAACACTAGTTGTATGAAGATTTTGGAACCAATCTTGCATTACAAATTTTCACTAATTATGCTCAAAAATGATGTTGTGAGGCCTTCTATTTATATATTTTTGGATTTGATCAAAATCAACCTCAATCATCCATCTCAAGATTGAGATGTGTGGTTGAGGATTAATTCAATTTTTGGAATTAAGTTTGTAATTATCCTCATCATGGCATTGGAATAAGGGTAAATTAAGAGGCATGGAGGGCATCATGGAAGGCATTGATGAGGCATGAAGGGCATGAATCCTGATATTTGTGGCATTTATGGCCTAGGGATGTCTTCCCAAGAAATGAGGTCACTTGATGAAGCAGATATTCAATATTCATTTCCAAAACAAATTATTGAACAAGTTTCCATGGAATTTTTTATTAGGCCTTGATTTGGGTTAATTAGCTCTTAAGTATGATCAAGCACATTATGCATTAATTACCCAAATTAACTAGAATACTTATTTATTGGTTCTAAATTTGATTGGATTAAGATTAGAAATCACTATCAGATACATTGGATGCATATTCCCATTTAAGATGTTGCCAACAACAAATAACAAAGGCATGAGTCTTGTGTAAAATATTTGATAGGAAAGAATAGTCCAATGCATGCAAGTGCAAATTTGCCATTTTGACTTGAAATGAACTGATAAAAGTTAACTATCCCATAAATTGCATTACCCCATTTAGGGATACCTTGGCCAAAATTGGTACTTGAATATATCAGTTTCACATCATTTTGCATGTTTTAGTGTTTTTAGGCTAAATTGTTTATTTTGGGTATAAATTAGTCAAAATCCTTGTTGAAGGCTATCATTGACCAATTTTAGGTGTCTATAATAGTATTATGGAATAATTAGAAAGAAACCCTATGAAAATCCCCATGTTAGAGCTCTTGCAGTCATTTGATGTCCATAGAGCCATCTTCAACAAACTTTTACAAGAGTCTATTGTGCCTAATGATATAAACCTTTGATTAGTTTTAGAACCTATTTGGACATTTTTATTCATTTTGGCAAATCACATTTGATCAAAAGTACATATCCACCTTCAGCCCAAACCATAATAACCCACTTTACATTGAGATAATCATTATGGATCACAAGATCAAGCAGGTTCTTATAGATAATGGTTTAGGGATAAACATCATATCTCTTAAATTGGTATGATGACTAGGCTACATGGATAAAGATATTCAACCAGAGACTATTATAATCAAGGCTTATGACAACACCGAGAGGGAGTCATTTGGTACAATTTGGTTGCTAGTCATGGTTGGGTCTATTTATCATCACACATTATTCCATATTGTGGATATTGAGCTTCCTTATAACATACTTCTTGGTCATCCTTAGATCCATGAAATATAGGAAATTCCATCTACTCTTCACTAATGCCTTAAGTTTCCCCATGATGGGATTGAGGTTACTATTCCCACTTATCAGTAGCCATACCAATACTATAAACATCTTAAAGTAGAGTTTCATAATTATAACTATTTCCTAGGTTCTAAATTCATTATAAAGAAGAATAAAGCCATCATTTCTCATCCATCTCTATCTAATTATATAGACCCTGGTGATCTAGCCTTCACTTCAACTGATCCATTTCCTATAGCTCTAGCCAAATAGGTTATTATTAAAGATGTAAGCATTTCCACATACCATATAAAGGACATCCTCTATATTAAAAAATTACCAAAATCCCCTAAAAAATTTGGTAAGCCTAAAAATTCCTAGACTCCTAATAGATTTGATCAAATTTGGAAACCAAAGAAGAAGAAACCAAAATCTCTAGTGGTTTTTGTACCTATGATTGCACCCAAGAAAGATCGAGAAGCTTTTACCAAGGGAGATTAGTTATATTATGAAGGCCTTATAGATTGTTTTTAAAATCTGAAGTACCCTATCCCTAAAAAGATAATGGATCATCTTGAATATACATGGAAAGGCCTTGGCTCACAAGCATGAGGAATTTTAGAACCCTTATTAGCTAGAGTTATCAACTGGAATCATGGTCTCAGATTTTAATCACTAGAGGATGACCTCATAACATCTAATAGTGACTCTTTTGAACTAACTAGTAATGAGACTCCTAAAAATGATGCAACATCCCATTATAGCCTTTTTGATGAGCTTGCTAATTCAGATTTGTTTGATTTAAATGCCATATTGACCATAACACCTATTAAAGCTTCCAATCTTGAAGAAAAAACCCATCCTAGTGGTGCTTCTCTTCCTAAATTAGGACATTAAATCTTTACCATTAGTGCTTCCCATCCTAAAGCAAATCCTCACTGTATCCTATGCCTTTTCCATCTTGAACTCATAGATTGGGATCACCAAAATTTAGTCATATTCTTCAATGAGTTCCAAAATGAAGAATCAATTACAGAATACATGGGCCTACAAGATGAATTCCACATTGGTGATCATAAGTAGGGTTTTTATTTTTCATTGAATTATTTTGCCTACTTTAGAGAGTAGGCAAAAATTTTTGGTCATAATAAAGAATAAACATCAAGATCTTCAGGTGAAAACCTCTTTGAGCACTTGTTGATCAGGGAAAAACTAAAGAAAAAGATAAGCCTTTGAGTGAAAACCTATTTTAGGTGATCTTAGGTGGGAAGGTTTTCTCATCCCTTTATAATGTAGAAAGTCCATCTAGCCCAAGTTTCATAGCTAGTACAAGCATCTCTTCAGACCAACATCAAATATTTGAGCATCTTGCTCTTGAGTTTTTAGAGGTCTTTGCCAATTGGCCTTTACATGAGAAGGTAGATTCTAATTCTTCATATTATCTAGATCTTTGGGAGGAACAACAAGAAGATATAACAAAAGAATATCATGACCATACATTGCCTACAATTATAGAAGATGTATCTACACTCCTTATGTATGGTATAATAGAAGTGAATATGGGAACCCATGAGGATCCCATAATTGTTTATCTTGGAGCCTCCCTTACTGAAGTAGAGCATGAACTTGTTATATCCATTATTAAGGATTATATAGACATCTTTTCATGGGTATATTCTAACATGTTAGGCCTAGATCTAGATTTATTTGTGCATCATCTTGTTGTTCACCCTGATGCTAAACTAGTCAAGCAAAAGTTGAGAAAGATGCATCCATGCATTTCCCTTTTGGTTAAGGCTGAGTTAGAAAAATTGTTAGGAGCCAATTTTACCAAACTATTAGACTAATTTGAATGGATCTCTAACATAGTGCCATTAAGTAGAAAGACCCTAAGCATACGTGTTTATACCAATTTTTGTGATATCAACAAAGCATGCCCCAAAGATGATTTCCCTTTGGCCAATATTAACATGATTGTCGACTCGACTCCAGGGTATGAGATGATGTCCTTAATGGATGGATTTTCTAGTTAAAATCAGATCAAAATAGCACCTAAAGATCAACATAAGAATGTATTCACCACTCCATGGGGGACATTCTATTACCAAGAAATGCCATTTGGTTTGAAGAATGTTGGAGCCACATATCAACATGTAATGACCATCATCTTCCATGACATGATACATGACATTTTCAATGACTATATTGATGATATAATATCAAAATCAAGAATAATAATGAGACACCCTAGAATTCTATGAAGAATATTTGAGAGGCTTCATGCATATAAAGTCTACTTGAATACTAAGAAATGTGTCTTTGGAGTCGCATTAGGAAAATCGCTAGGGTTCATTGTACTATAATGAGGGATTGAAGTCAACCCTATAAAGGTCACCACTATTATGGAAATTCCTCCACCAAATAATCTTAAATAGTTGTGAGGTCTACAAGGAAAGGTCCAATCTATACGTAGGTTCATTTCTCAATTGGTAGATAAGTGCCACCCATTTACCCATTTCTTAAATAAAGGCATAACATTTCAATGGGATGAAGATTGTTAGATAACATTTGCAAATGTTAAAATATACTTAGCAAATCCACCATTTTTATGACCTCCAACACAAGGAAGGCCATTGTTTCTTTATATATCAGCCATGACACATGCACAAGGGGCACTTTCAACACAACATGATGATCATGGTAAGGAACATGTGGTTTGTTATTTAAGATACACATTGGTAGCCTATTGACATAATTATATGCCTATTGATAATGCATGTTTAACTATGGTGTTCACCACTTATAAATTATGACATTATATGCTAAATCACAAAACTATTGCTATCACCAAAGTAGATCTTCTCAAGTTCCTTTTATCTAAATAAGATCTTCAAGGATGCATGGATAAATGTATTATGCTTATCAGTGAGTACTAAAATCAAAAGGCAATAAAAGGATAGGTTCTTGTAGACCAACTTGTGGAAGCTCCTATTATGACTACTCAACCTTTCGACTTTGACCTTCTAAATGATTCTATCATGATGATAGAATAAGAATCACAAGAACATGAATAGTGGATTATCTATTTTGATTGATACTTCATATCTCAAGGATCTGGAGATGTCATATTGTTGATCATACCATAGGGGGATTTGATCCCCAAAGCCTTCCATATACAATTTTAGTGTACAAATAATATGACTGAATATGAGGCATTGGTTGCAGGGCTCTATCTTTACATATAGTGAGATATTCAAAGCTTAAAGGTCTATGGAGATTCGTAGCTAATCATAAATTAGACAATTGATTAGTATAAAATAAGAGATGATAAGCTTGTTCATTATAAGCAAATTGTTGATGGCCTTAAAAAACATTTTAAATCTCTATAGTTTGAGCAAGTTCTATGAGTCAACAATAGATCTATTGATGCCATGGAAATAATTAGTTTTATGATTCAAATGCATGATAGTGATAAAGAGTATCAATTCCTAATTGAAAATATTCTTTAGTCAACACATATTCTATTAGATTCAAAGATGATATGCACTATTGTTGATCCTAATCTCTCACCTGAGCTACCATGGTACCATGATTTTTATAACTATTTCCATAACCATGTATTTCCCACCAACCTTTCCAATAACCAACAAAAAAAATTCCTTCATTGCTTAACATGTTATATACTCCTTGGAAACACACTTTATCATAAAGGCTATGACAGAATGCTTCTACATTGTTTATCTTTGGGAGAATCCAAGCTAGCACTAAAGGAGGTTCATGAAGGAATGTGTGGGGCCCATACCAATGGTGTAGTCTTAGCAAAGAAACTTCTTAGAATAGGCTATTATTGGCCTAAAATGGAGATAGATGCTTGTAATTATGTAAATAAGTGTGCTCCTTTTTAGCATCATGGTATCTTGATACATGAACCTTCTTTACCATTGTATCCAATTACAACACCATGGCCATTCTCAACATGGGGTTTTGATCTCATTGGAAAAAACAACCCAACATCTTCAGATGGCCATAAACACATTTTGACTACAAATAATTACTTTAAAAAGTGGATTGAGTCCATTACTCTCACTTATGTTATCAGGAAACAAATGGCCAAATTCATTCATTACCATATCATCTATCGATATGGTATCCCCACCTATATTATATCTAATAATAGTGGATCCTTTGTAAACCAAGATGTGAAATATCTTTGTGAAGAATTCAAAATCAAGCATAATAAATCCAATCCATAAAACCCACAAGGCAATGGACAAGATGAGGCATCAAATAAAAGCATTCTAGCCATCTTAAAAAATATTATCAATGATGTTGGTCATAATTGGCACTTACAACTTTTTCCTACCCTTTGGGCTTATAGAACCAATCATCACACACTAACTAGAGCTAATCTATACTCCATTTTTTTGGCACTAAATCTATCATCCTAATTGAGATTGATATCCCATCATTAAGAACATCACTGGAGAACATTGAAGATGATGAAGACTATAGAGCCTCATGGGTGCAAGAACTAGAACTTCCTTATGGTAAGCATTTGGTTTCCCTAGAAAATTTGTAGGCCTATCAGAATAGATTATAGAGAAGCTAAAACAAATGCATTCTCCCTTGAGAATTTGAGATTGGTGACTTAGTCCAAAAAGAGAACTAGAAAAACATGAATGTTGAACCCAAAAAGAAAGGCAAGTTTTAGCCTAATTGGTTAGGACCATATATTATCATAGTGAACTATGGATCAAGAGCATACCAACTAGATAAACCTAATGGTGAATAAATTTTAGATATCATGAACATCATACACCTTAAGAGGTTCTACACATGAACAACTTTGAACCATTATATATAAGACCCCTAACATAAGGGAAACTTGTGTTGTCATAATTTTATCCCACCCTTTTATCTTACCTTAAACACATTTTATACTACCCTGGTCCACTCTTCATGAATCTCGATAGTAAAGGCTTTTAACCCTTGGTACTCTAAACACATTCTTCATCCCATTCTGGATTGATCTTTTTGAAAATCATATTCTTTATTTTTTCTTGGACATGTTATAAGCTTGAACACTTTTTGTCCCTTGACCAATTATGATCTTGATTATGTTTCATGAACATTATTACCATCTTTATTAGTAGTTCTACAAAGTAGTTCAACCAAGGCATTCTAGTGTAGTTTGAGACAAGTGAATAGCCACATCTTCTCAGTTCAAGTATTTGCTGCTCTTTCTTGTGTTATCAAGAACCTTGATCTCATCAATTTGTGAGCATGGGCTATTTTATCCAACTTAGCTATCTTATTGGAACCTCTACTCTTAGGATGTGCATCTCCTTGACTAGATGGTCCCACCTTGTGCATATTTTATCCCAAAAACACTAAAAACATTAGAATTACTTTGAAAATACCATAAACATCAGAACATGATCCATAAAAGAACAAAAACATTGTTTCATGTTTCCATACATTAGTACATTCTAATTCTAACATCCCATACTCTGACCATTTTGAAAGCAATTGTTAAGTTTATTATACTCTTGCCATTTTACAAGCACAAAAACCCCAGTTCATTTCATCTTATCCTGTGCACTTGTCATTTTACAAGATCATCCTTTCACATCTCATCAGCTTCTTGTTTACTAGACCATTCTTGTTTGTTTGTCATATCTTCCATTTCTTCTATAAATCATGTTGGTCTGATCATCATTTTTTCTTCTATCCCATTTCTTGAGAGAAATACATTTGGCCTAAAGTTCATGTTGGAATATGCATCCATGGAACTATGTAGGCAATGTCCACTTGTCTTATACATCTAGAGTTAGCTCAGCTAACCCCTTCCATTTCTTCTCTTCTCCCATTTCTTCTATCGTTGTTCCTCTTTCATTTTAGGACAATTATCATGTCATTTTTCTTTGTTATAATGTGGTGGAATGTAATGCCTCTACTACGCATACGTGAACATTAGACTTTAAACCACACTAACTTGGTTTTTGTCTGTGTGTGTTTATTTGAGTTTTCTTGGTGTTTTATTGTATTTTATTGGTGTTTTATTGTGCTTTCACACCTCTCCTTTTATTTCATCTCCTTCTCTCTCTTTTTTACTTCTTGTCTCATCTTGGTCTTGTGTTTCCTTGTTTGTTTTTTTCTTATCTCTTTTGTGTTTCAAAAAATCTTGATGATTCACATGGATCTCAATTGCTTATATCTTGATCCTATGTTATTACATTGTTATTGGACCATTTTGTTTATTTGATTGTTATTGGTGTCTTGTTTTTCTATTTTATTTTTCTTTTCTCTTTTATGTTCAAGAATGCCTTGATGGTCTACATGAATCTTGATTACTCATATCTTGGTCTCATGTCATTAAGATGTCCTTGTATTTTATTTTTAAACATTTTTGTTCCTAATTCATATCATATCTTGATTTCAAGATAGGTTCATTTATGTTTATCCTTTTCTTTGTCTTTATTTTTTTGTTTAAACATAAATTACTTTAACTCAAGTTTTGGTCATTATTTTAACATTATCCTTAGTTATAGAGATTCAAATTTGAAATGGCTCAACACAATTGGAATCTTATGCCATTTTAAGTTATTCATACTTATGATGCCTAATTTATTTTTCAATAGTAAGCACTTTGTGCTCAAGTCTCAAGGTCTTAACATCAACATCAGCTTCAATGAGTGACTCTCAAGAACACTCCATAAAACCTTGGCTCATGATATGGAATTAGGCTTCTAGGTATCATGCATTTAGGCATATTTTTCTATGCTTAGATGTGCATCTCTTTGCATACATTATGATTCTAATCAATTCTTGGTAATTTTTCATCATTCCTCCTTCCATTCTCTCCCAAACTTGGGTGAACTACATTGGCCTAAAGTTCATGTTGGAACATGAGTCCATGGAACCATGTAGGTAGCACTCAATTTCTACTAAAGTTATCTTGGCTATATGTATTCTTATTTTCATCTCTCTCATCACTTTGTGAATTCTCATATGCTTTGTTTTATATGGATTTCTAAGCCATTACACCATCACATGTACATTTGCACCTACTCACTTTAACCTATCTTTTGGGTTATCTCCTTGAGCTATTTTTCTTGCCAATTGCCCATGTTGGGGCTCAACATCTAAACCATGTCTAATCAAATCAGATATATAAGAGAAAAATCATTCTTATTTCTTTATCAATGATCAAGATTCACCCTACTTGGGCACAACTATTTTATCATGATCAAATCCACTCTACTGGAGTACTTATTCTCTTTGTATTTCCTATTCCAGTGGTGCTTCCCTTCCTAAAATAGAAAATTATCTCTTTTCCTCTAATTCCAAGCTCTCCACATTAAATCCCATCATGGTAATATTTTAGTGTGCAACTTGTCTTGGGATTGGTCAATGCCATAAGCATGTAGCTTGTACTCTCAAATTGGGTACGTTTACAGTGTCTCTCTTACATTTATGGATTGAATATTTCCCACTCCCCCAATATTTGGGGCCTATTATACCTCTAATTATATTTTGATCATTGATGTTAATCATGTGTTCAATCATTAGCTTGATTAGATGTGATCTATTCTATGGGTTAATCTCTCACTTTCTCTCTCTTCTCAAGAGTCCATCCTTTTCTTTCATCTTAGTATGTCCTATCGAGGGGAAATCATGGGTCTATTATAGATTCTTATTTAAAACTCTTTTCTTTGAAAAGATGTTTCTTTACTTAAATGTCTTGATACGCCTTCTCAAATAAGGGCAAAATGTAGACATCCAATTCCTAACACCATTTGTGTTGAAATTGTCAATCTTACTCGAATTACACTTAAACGCACATTTTAGGTCAAAATCTATAAAAAAAAAAATACTAAATGGTTCAAACTTGTCACTTACAAGTTCCAGTTTAGGTCAAAGTATCCTTAAATAGGGCAATATAATTTATGGGTGAGATAACTTTGATCAAATCATTTTGAGTCAAAATGTCAATTTCACCATTAAGTCTCTTGATCACTCTTTTCTTCTAAATCATTAGTAAACATCACCTACCTTTGTTATTTGGTGTTTTCAACATCTTAAATGGGAATATAGCTCCAACACATCTAACATCACCTTCCAGTTCCTCTCTATTCAAATTATAACCCAGTAATATGACTTTTTGACCATTTTGATTAATTATGCACCAATTTCTAAAGAATTGCACTAAACTTGATTAAACTTACTTAAGCTAATTAATCAAATTTAAGAGATTAAATAAGAATTCCATAGATATTTTTGAATATCTCATTATTGGAAATTGATTTTGAATATCTACATCACCTAGTGACATCATCTATGGGGTGGCATCCATCAGGCCATAAGTGCATAAAATATCAAGATTATGGGTTACCCATGCCTATTTAATGATTATTTATCTTGAGGATATTTATGGATTTAATTCCAAATATTGGGATTATCCATATCTGCACAACTCAATCTTGAGATGGACAGTCATGGTTGATCCTAACCAATCTCAAAAATATATAAATAGAGAGGCCATGGATATGAATTAGAAGCTATTTTGGTGCAATGTTATTATGCTCAAATATCTTCAAGGCTTGAATATTTCAAAATTCTAATGCTAAATCATTTCCAAAATCCTTTGCATTTGATCATTTATTTTGTTTGCAAGCTTCATTGATAGGCTAGTTTAGTGATTTGGAATCATGAGCCTAGGTTTTATGGAGTGTTCTTGAGACATTAGAGGAGCTTACCACCATTGTTGACAAAGATAAGGATTCTTGATCAGGGAAGAACATGTTTTTGAGCCACATAGGTATGGTGAATCTATTTATGAAGGTAATATTATGTTGTTTTCTTTCATTTGTTTCTTGCTATCCTTTGTAATTCCCATAGGAATAGATAGGCTTGCTTAGTTAGTTCTTTATGCATGTTTCATTATCTATGGACTAATGTTTGACTAAATTTCTTTGTAATCCTCTCTACATCATTAAAGTCTTTAAAATATTTAGGGCCAATGGTGAGGATACCACTTGGTATTTTTGTAGGGCTTCCTAGGGTCTTAGTGTTAATGCACCCCATTAGAGTAAATGCCACGATGAAACAACAATCATAAGAAATTGATATGGGGAATTTATTTTGATTGGTAGCTTTATCA
Organism: Torreya grandis; assembly: GCA_037957365.1. Taxonomy (NCBI): domain Eukaryota; kingdom Viridiplantae; phylum Streptophyta; class Pinopsida; order Cupressales; family Taxaceae; genus Torreya; species Torreya grandis. Next base: position 246,166 of record JARHVA010008807.1, read on the forward strand.
AGTAGGCCCCTTTCATTTTTCTTCCTCAAATTCAATGTTATCACATGTCCATCTTTTAGGTCTCTTACATCCTTTTGACTTTTCAATTATGCTTCACTCTATCTAATTAGGTCATAGTGAGTAATTATAGATCATCAGATCACTGAAGATGTATGTTATTTAAGATGAATTTCATGTTATCCTCACTCTATTGGATCAAATTACATAATGAAGTGATAGTCGTAGGATCCTACAAGATGTAAGGAAGTTAAGTTATGATCACAGAGACATAAAAGACTTAGGCTTAAGGTGTTAATCCTAAGGTCATGATTGTATTAATGAATACATCAGGGCCGTAGTATTAAAAACTTAGGCTAAGTGAGAAATATTAAAAGGACCCTGCATGATGACATTAGTTAGGCAATAAAGAACTTTAGAAAAGGGGGAATAACAAAGGGGATCAAGTTTCCTGGTTAAGTTGTGTTAAAAACACATCTAAGCCTAGAATATGTGTTTTATACTTAAGCCCATCAATAAATTTTAAAATGGTTCTCACCAATTTGGTTCCTTCCTTTATTCAAATTTTAATCGAGGGCTTTTAGGGTTTTGGAATACAAAATTCATGGGGACACATGTCTTGGAACCTACAGCTAAAATCCAAATGAACCTCATTAGCACTGTTAGTCTAGATTTAAAGCAAATCAAAACTAAATAAGCCTATTTTTTAACAAATTGAATTATCTTCAAATTCTATAAAAGAGCTTGATATGCTAAAATTTCCATCTTCTAATCTCATGGTTTCTCAAGGGTCCCAATTTTTAAAAAATGGTATATGTTGGTCCCAATAAAAACCATCTAATATAGACAACATATCTGATCATATAACACTCTACAATAACTTATTCATATTAGGTATGGGTAATTATACTTCAATTAAGATTTATTCAAATTTTAAAAATCCACACACAAATAGATGTTAGAATTATTATTTCTCATAGGGACTACATTTTCCACCCATGATGAATACTTGATGGTAAATAATAATCACACCATCCCTTAACTTTTTTAACTCATCCCACATCTTGGTGGACAAGATGGGGTTGATATGTCGTTACTTCTACCTGAAATGTTTGTTGTTAGTTTTTAATAGGATGGCATGTTAAAATGATCATCTATATATCATTTCAACTTGAAAAAAGACCAATCCAAGCAATCTTGATACTTATTTAGTAGCTTTATGTAATCTTACTTATCTACTCCACTCAAGTGAGTAACCAACCATAATTTTTGTGCATTTTCTTTAGATCCCAAATTAAATTTAGTCACATATTTTGAGATAAATAATTCTCAAGTTCTTATTTAATTTTTTGCATCAAATGATTCCTCTAAACTCACCAATCCTCTTGAGATGGTATTTATCTTTAGCTGAATGATGTCTTTCCCAAACAAGGTTTCTTTCCCATCATAGGTTTGAACCATGGATTCCAAGTCTATGATATAATCTTGAATTTATGATTCACAATTGATAAACCTTCTAATCTAATAATCATCATCAAAAAATAACCAATGATGAATATTGTTTGGAACTGAAGGTATAATAAGCACTTCTACTTGATACTGAGAGTGAGGGTTCATATTATCATTTTCAAACTAAGGACCCAAACTTCCAAGTGTATCAAATTATTAATTAAAACTTATATCATGATAAAAAATATTAAAAACATCAAATAATTCTAATAAAATTCATACATCATTTCTATAATGTTTTAAACTTTTATTTTTGGTGGCATACGCATTGTGGACTTGTTTAACCACTAGCTCTTAATCACCCTTTACAATCAGAATTGTAATTCTACATTCTCAATAAATCCTCAAACTAGGTAAGAATACCTCATACTCAACATTATTTTTAGTGCACTTGAAGAAAAACTTTAAAGAGAAACTAAAATATTTTTTATTGGGGGCATAAAAGACAACCCTAGATCTATTTCCAAGATTGGATCAAACTCCATCAAAAGATATTTAACAAACATCACTTGTTTTTTTATTAAACCTAACATCAAGAAAAATAAAATATTTAACAACATCTACATTCCCTACGAAGCTACCCAAGTCCACATTAGTGTATAACACCTCATTTAGAGCTTATTTTGGATCTTCAAGTGCATGCATCATCTTAGACTCTGTATGAAGTTTCACAATCTTACCTTCCAAAGGAATGGTGGCATAAGAAAGACCCATCTACACAATTCAATCCATGTTGGCAGCCCATTTTATTAAAAATAACATCCCCCACTTAGGAGGACAATCCACAACTACCACATCTATATTCTTGAACTTACCTAGATGAACTACTAATTACAATACCAATCCTTTGACTTATCCAACAACTAGTACCTCTCATGATTCCATGGTGTAACACTTGATAAAAATATACGTGATTTTTACTATAACCTCTTTAACCTAGGGGAATCACATTTTAAGAACCCTCAAAATCAAATATATAGTTATGAATAATTAAACCATTAATCAACATTTTTGTGTAGAAAGGGTCAACATCTAACTAAATCTCTTTCAATGTAGTCCCCAAATAAACCTCTATGGATGGCTCAATAACCTCATCTAACTCTTCATCATCATCCAAGTGTGTTGGGGGTGAATTAATTTCATTTGTAGCTACACTCATTAAATTCCAAATACTCAAATGCCATCCTTCTATGTTTAGGTATTCATAATAACTCAAGAGGTGGGATAGTGATTTTAATTGACTCAATACTTGGGCCATATCACATACATTATACTGAGGAAGGGAAGTATTAGTAAAAATGGTGACAACACCTTTAGTTGGAATATTGTCATTCAAAACTAGAGGTAGCATTCCTAATATCATTTTTAAAGGGTGGATTTCTTATACCATCATTTGTACCCTTAGGAATACTAGACAATATAGGTTTTCTATTCTTGACTAAAGCACCTTTCTATTTGAAAATTTAGAAAGTAGGTACTAGTTTGGAATAATTAGGGACCTCTTTAGTTTTTGTAACTTCCTTATGTTTATCACTTACCCTTAAACTTGTAGGGGTGGTCTCTTGAGGAGTAGCACCTTGTTTCTTACTTCTCAGACTATATTCTTTCTCTTGGGAAACTACTACTTTAATTAGCATCTACTCATACTCAATTGAAGGAATTCCCCCATCATACTTTTTAATCATCATAGATCTTAGAAAGTCAAAGTCATGATTGGGTAACTCATATACTTGTGTCATTTTTACATCACAAACAAACTCAGAATTTGGGACACATACCTCATTTACTACACTCTAAAACTGATCAATGGTAGTAGTACTCATATGGAGATAGATGTTTTGCTTCAAGAGATTTAATAATCAAACATCAAAATATCATAATTATCAGATGCAAACATAGGTTCCTTCATAAATTAATCAATTAGTTTAGTATTATCATAAGGAGGATTGGAGAGGAAACATGTATCACACCAATCAATGTCAACACTTAGTGTTTAATAACATAATCAAAATCCTTAATAATAATGACAACTCAAAAAACTTATCATGAAAAATACAATGAAATAACTTCATAAATGAATTTATATTACTGAAAACCAAACTAGATAAAATGTTCCAAATGTACATGTAAAAAAATAGAAGAATTCCACCACATTTTAAAAATTACATTAAATTTTTAAACAAGTTAAAACCAAAATGAAGGAATCACTTAATTATCAAGAAGACCACACACACATAGTTATTTTGACCTTGCCTTTCCACAAACCATAATACCATCTATTTTGAGATTTATTTTGATTGAAAACCCCCTTATATAGTTTACCCCTTGTGAAAATATGATTAATAAATGCTCCTTAAATTTTTCCACTTTTCCATTAGAATAGCTCAGGTTGAGAGGTAACATAATGGATATGTTAACTCTATGTTCCCTCATGACCCTATTTCTTCTATAAAAATGGTAGTCTATTTTAAAATAAACTTCACCATAACTTTAAAAACTAAATAGCAAGTTCTAGAAACTTAGATATTAAATACAACTTCCCAAGACTTCATGTCATTAATTAGGGTTTCCCCTAACTTATCAAGCTTAATAACTACCAACAACAACAAAACAACTTCAAAGCTTCCAATAAAACAATACTCAATGATAAAATAAAACCCTAAGTGAAATCTCGATCCTCTCCATGCATCATGATGTCTATGAAATAAATTAATCTTTATGATAATAAAAATGAAATAAAACCTAATGTTTTAAGGAGTTGACTAAGGTTTAAGTGACATTTCAAACATAGAAAACAATATAATCCAAAAGTGCCCTCATGATTAACCAAGAATACCAAGTAATAATAAACACCCCAAGTACTTATAGATAATGAAAATATAGTTCTTATAAAAATAAACAATGACCAAGGTAATGAAAAACTAAGACCATTCAAGCTAAAAATAAGTGTGTGAAAAGAATCCAAAATACCAAAATGGTTTTTGCCATGTTCATGACAATAATGTGAGAACAAGAAAAATGGACCGATTCCAACACAATGGTAAGTGTCATCAAGCGACCAATACCATGATGAATAAAATAATCAACAAGGCATAAAAATATAATCTTAAAAGTGAAATGAAAGAAGTGGAAATGACACAAAAATTCATACAACATTGGTTAATCAATCAAAATAAGTTAACAAAATATTGTGGTCACTTTTGTAAATTCATGTCTTAGCATTTATTATCATAATATAATTGTATTCCTCTTAATTAGGCCTAATAGACAATTTCATAAATCAAAATCCTATCTCATTTTAGTACCTATAGTCAAATAAGTATGACATCATCAATATCCATCCAAGAATATTCAATTAAATATTACTAAAAAATAATCAACTGAATAATCAAAAAATCTAACATAGTCACTCCCAATATATAATGAAATAACTATAATAAAAATGTCTAAAAAAGTCAATTTTATGACATCATAATCAAAACAACATATAAATGTTATACCGTGTTTAAAAAAAATAATAATCATGTTTTTCAAACAAATGTTCTCAAATGAATTCATGACATCCTCTTCCTCTTAAAAAATAGTCATCCCAATGACTACTCAAATAACTGAGAATAGTATTGCCTAAAAAGACATTCATATTTCCACATAACACTTCTCTTACAAAGTGGATCCCATTAGACTATTATTTTTTTGAATTCCCATGTTTCAAAACTTAAATTTATAATGGTCTAGGATCCTAATGGGTTCCAACCATATCTATTCCTCTTCCATAATCTGAAGTTTTTTCCAATCCAAAATTTGAGAAGGATAAAAAAACATACTTTCTAGTAAAAGAAATGTGAAAAACATCATGAATCCTAGACATAAAAGGAGAAAGAGCTAGTCAATAAGCTATAGGACTAATATTTTTTTGCAATTTCAAAAGGTACAACAAAGTGTGGATCTAACTTAGATGATTTTCCAAATTTATTTAAAATCTTTTGAGGTCTAACTATCATAAAAACTTCATCACCCAAATAGAATTCATGAGGCATTCTTTTCTAATCTACATAGCTCTTATACCTATCATAGTTAGTTTTCAGACTTTGCCTAATAAGTGTCATTTTTATCATAATCTTGAAGTATAATATGCCCAAAAATAATCCTATTTTCTAATTTTTTTGAGTTAAGAGGAGTCTGACTTTCACCCATAGAGGGATTCAAAAGGATCCATATTATTCACAGAATGATAAGTATTATTGTAAGAAAACATAACTAAATGAAGATAAATTTCTCACTTAGACTACTAATCCATGAAATACATTAGTATCATGTCTTCTACTACTTGATTCAATATTTCAATTTGACCATCCATTTTTGGGTGGTACATAGAAGTAAAGTTCAAGTGATTTTTGAAGGTTAAAATTAAATCTCACTAGAACCTTGATGTGAACAACTTATCCCTATATAAAATTATTACTTCCATCATGCCATGTAACCATGAAACTTATTTAACAATTTTTTTTCAAACATAGAAACATCATCTATTATATTTCTAGCAATGAAATGACCAATCTTGGTCAGTTCATTGATTACTACGAGAATAATACGATGTTTGTTACATGATTTATGTATCATATAGATAAAATCAAGTGATATTATATCCCACTTATCCTTATTTACTTCATATGGGTGAAATATACCCCTAAGATTACAGTTCTCATCCTTTAATCACTAACATTTTAGACATTTGGCAACAAATTCTACTACATCATGTTCATTCTAGGCTAGAAGTAGTATATTTTTAGCTCATGCCATCTTTGTGATTGTTTAACCCTAAAATGAGATATTCTAGGTTAGGGTTACCTAGACACTTATTAAGGGGTATATATAAACGGATAATGCATAAGGGTGATCATCATATCAAAATGATGTATATCTCCCCTATGTGGTGTTTTGTGTGTGAATCATTCAGTAAGTGTAAATTAAGTACAACAGTGACCTTGTTTTTAACTTGGAGAATAAAGATCTTGGGTTATACCTTTAGTAATTTATGCATGTGTATGTTTTGTACCTAATAATAATATGATAATAGTAATAAATACAAAAGCTTTTCTTAATTAAATGTTTGATATAATGCTTTGATAAGTTTCCTTAGGTCATTTTCAAGTGAGGAATGAATGAGGGTTAATATTGTATTTATATCAATTCATTTGGATAATTAAATCACATTAAATAACTTAGTATGACCATTATGATATGTTTCATTTTCAAAATAGATAACTTTAGGGCATTGGACACTTTCATTGAGTAAACACACTAGCATCCATGCTAGTGTCTATCCCAAATGTTAGTGTCTATAGAGAAATAAATTAGGTATAGGATCATAACTTAAAGAGATTGAATATAAGTAAATTTTAATCATTCTAGGCAAGATATAAGGCTTGGCTCATCAAAATAATATTTTTTGGATAAAGATATAGGCCAAGGGGTAGAAGATATAGTAGATACAAGACTTGTAGAAGTGATAAAAGTACATAATTGAAATGAACAACCAAGGTCTGATTGTTCCAAGTGTACATGACTAAGATAATATATAATCCATAAATATCATCTGCATTTTCCATGCCCTTAATTTGTTAATGAAATTTTTATTTTAAAGGAAAGGAATGCATACTTAGGTGTGTATGGCATACCTTGTTTTTGTGTGTCCCTAATTTGAGTACTTTGTTGCTTACTAAATTTAACCAAAGAGAATGTAATATGGAATTTAAAGTAATTGAAAATATTTAAATTTAAATAAGAAGGTTTAAGAGTATACCTATATGTTTATGTAACCATCTTGCCTATTGGTGAATTGATTTAAAAAATATGTATCATTATAAGGATATAAAATTGAGATTATAAAAAATATAGATAAAAAGTGCATATATCTAAGGAGATAGAGATATATTAGAATGTCTATGCCCCTAACCTCAGAGCAAAGGTGATTTTACACATGGTAGTTGAGATTATCTCAACCATGCAACCCAATAATACTTATAACCTAGTGAGGCTATTTGATACAATCAAGTCCAACCTAAAAACATGGAGAGATTGAGTGATTTAATCACCTCAACCATACCAAAAATTAAATCAACTAATACAATAGATTATCTCAATAAAGTCCATAAAATTTTGATTGAGGTATTAATACATAAAACTGTATGATGTGGTATTAGTCCATAAAGGTGTTTTGGAATTTGAAACTAATTTAGATTTTGAAATATTAAGAAAAAATTTAATAACATGTATACCTTATATATGTCTCATGCTAAATTTTTGTATAAAAATGGTACTAATGTATATAATTATACCATAACTTTAAATCTAAATCATGGAATTGTCTACTTTTGCCAATTCAAAAAAAACTATGTAAGTGTGGATAACATGATTCCAAAGCATGAACCCACTATATATGGAGCAATATAAAAAATGATATAAGTATTAATTTGGAGAACATGTTTTCAAAATATGCCCCTACTATAATCTAGATATTCTAAATACTAAAAAAGTGTGAAGAACATTCTTCCAAAGCATGCCCCCAATGATTCTAAAAATTAAGAATGTGTAGAATCCATACTCATATGAAATTACCCCCATTTAAGGTTAGGGAAAGATAGCACCTATTAGTTACCTCACCTCAAAAGGATGAGATAACTGCATAACCTATGAATGAAATAATGTATAATATATAAGGAACATGTTTAGGTAGATATAACATTGAAGCACATAGAACCAATGTGATTACATGAAAGCCCAAGATGTATGAATTAGATCAATGTAATGTCTAAATATTAACAACACAAGATTAAATAGAAAATAAGCACACACACACACACACAAGATAACTCAAAATAAAGTCAAAAGGCAATGGTCTAAGGAGATCATAAACAAGGGACATGTTAAAATACTACACAATCAAAGGGACATGACTTATTCAAATGTCCATAAAATTAGGAATGCCATATTCAAATATCAATACAATAAATAATGATATATGTAAATTTCAAATAAATCAGACATAAGCACTAGAGTTTAAAAAAAGGAGAATATTTAAATTCTCTAACAAGAATACAATAGTAAGGTAAGACACTCAAGAAATTTTATAAAGTAAAGCATAATTTACCAATATAAACATGTTATAGTATCCCATGGATCAAATGTGTTAGGAAAAAATAAATTTCAAGTGTGTAGCATATCAACTACCCTATGTAAGATATAATAATGGATAAAGGAATGTATAAGTACATCTATAAGCTCAAACATGAGAATTAAATGTGATCATCAAACCATATTAACTATGTGCATCAATAGGAAATAATTGGATACCCCCAATGTTTTCATGACACAAGCTGAGGTAAGTCCCAACATTTGAAATAGGAATAGATCATGTATTTGTGTATTCATGTATCAAACTCAAATAAAAGTCTAATCAAGGAACTAACACATATGCTAAGAATCCAATAAAACATGTAGGTGCTAAAAATATTTTTGTAATTTTGAATATTTTTGATTTTTTTTGTATCTATGAAATATTTGACAAGTCTAATTAAGAAAGTCCTCATCATCAAAAGGTGTATAACCACCTATAAAATTTCTTGAGATTTATTTATATTCTTTCACTCCCACCACTTTAATGTTTTTGTTTATTGGTTTACTCAAAGCCAATGATACAAGAAAATAATCATGAACATCCTGTTCTATACAAATTTCTATACCAATATCAATAAAATTAACACATGTTTATAGTGTCTAGCTTAGCATTCCACTCAACTAGCTAAATTTATCCAAGCTTTAATTTTAAAATTGGTTTGCAGTATAATATACATATGGTGGAAGTTCCCACATGTGGGCTATAAGCAATACCAAATATATGCTCATAATTTCAGCATAAATGGATAATATATTAGTTCATTTATAGTATGCCCTAACTGTGTGACAAATACAATGCCACAAGTTTAATCCCACTTGTTATTAAACTAGATATGGTGGAAATATACAACATCAATATTAGTAGTAATAATTAAATGCTCATACTTTTGTCACTTTGAGAGATAGGTCTTTTATGAAAGATAGGAAGGATTTTATCCTTTTCTCATGTCATACACAATGTGTATTCATTATTCATTCTTATATTTTTGAATTTGGTTCTTCAATGGCTCAAATTAATTGGTATGATGGCCACTAATCTGACTAATGATATTTACAATATAGTATTATGTCTTCTATGGGTAGAAGTATACTACATGATATGTTTTTGGTATAAGGTAAATAAAAAATTATATGCTCAAGTAACATATATAACATGGTAATTAGAGTATATTTCTATGTCATGATCTCTAAAATTTGTTGTGAATAATTTAAATAGTTTCCACATTGTTCACATGATGAATTTGCATTTAACCCTTCTAAGTTTGACTCAATGTTTTCAGCCAAGAGGGATGTATGGAATAACAAGAATTTACATGCTCATATTCTATTTTTTTCCCCTTATCTAGATTCAACTCTATACTTTTTGAAATTTAATTTAGTTTATGTGTCAAGATCCATAGTTTTGAATAAGTTTTTTTCCACATGATCAAGTGGATCAAATTTTAAGTTTCAAATTTTTTCATTTGTCATATCATAAGTTGAATCATCATCATTGTCATAGTAATATAAAACATGTCCATATTTTTTTTAGTATTGACTAATAAAGGAAGCTCAAATGTTAGGGACTATTGTATTTTTATTGGATCTTTTGGTAATGACTCTTTATCCTTATGCATATCTATGTGTACCTCATATTTTATTTCCTTATTTACATCTCTAGACAAATGATCCATTGTACTTGAATATTATATTTCATATGCATGTATATGCTCAATAGATATTTATTATTTAGGTGGTACCATTCTAGGTTGCCTTTAGTTTTAGAATGTATCATTTTGTAAAATTTAAAAGGTTCATCATCAACAAACATGGATAATAACATCCCATGATGTATGAATATTACACATCAATTAAGTGTAGATGGGACATCTTCCATTAAATGTATCTAAGGTATACCCAAAAGTAAATTATAATGTAAGGATTGAGACATGAATTAAAAATTAGTTGAAACCATTTTGGGTCCTAAGGTCACATATAATGTGGTTTGACCAACTGCAGGGATATGCGAATTTTCAAACCCTTTTATGTGCATACTATGTTTTGAATAATATTTGTGTTAATACCCTTGGTGGTTATAAATTATATGCTACAAATGTTTAGGCCTAATTCATTATCAACAAGAACCCTTTTTATATTTTTCCACCTGTATGAACAAAGGCAAAATTTGGTTAATAATATCTTTATATGGTAAATATATTGGATCAAAGGTGATGATATTGTTATTATTCTTGAGATATTTCATAATATCTAAAAAATAAGAAATCTTAATATCACTTAGAACTTATGTCTCACATAATGCCTCATATATGATATACTTATAAACATTAGATTGCTTTAAGAGCTCAATAATTAAAATTTTTGCATGTGTATTGTTCAATTAGTCAATTTAGTCATATCCCTTATATTTTATTGTAAGCTTAGGTTTAGGAGGCACTTGTTGTATATTAATAGGTGGGGGAATACGTCAAGCAATCCTATTTTTTTTAGTAGTAATAACATTGAATAATATATAAGCCATGGGTGAATAATTAGTGTAGAATGGTATCCTTTATTTAAATAACACTTAGGCATAATAAATGGTTGAGAGCATACATGTTGATTTATATATACTTGATCTATAATATTATAAAAAGAAATTTTGAATAAAGATCAAGTGCTGTTTTTTCTTTAAAACCCTCTCATTGTTGGCATAGATTTGATTAATAGATTTAATAAGTAAACTAACGTATACAACCATAGCAACTATAAGGTATTTGACCATGAAATAATTTTATAGAGATGTATATGGAAAATATGATTATAAATTTATAGTAATTAGGGATCAAAAATAGAAATAATTTTGGAAAACCCTAAGTTTCCTAGGGTTTGATGTTTAAATATTAGGTTCACAAAAATTTTAACCCTAAAATGAGATATCTCTAGGTTGCGGTTAAATAAATGCTTATTAAGTGGCTATATATAAATTAATAATTCACAAGGATGATAATCAAATCTATAATAGGCTAATTATGTTCTAAATTTATATATAACATATGTTAAATTTATAAAACTAAGAATAGACTAAATATAGAAAGTACAACTAAGATATGTATGGAAATGACAAAGAAGTAATATACTTAGCTATTTATGATTCTAACATAGTGATATATCTAGAACATGAATGAATAAAACTAGAAGAAGATTCTAAAACAGTCATCAAATTCTAGATTGGATGATTTTGGAGCTATGGACACTAATGTCATTTTAGGATAGCTATGGCATTATTACTATTTAGGTTCAATGTAAGTGTCTTATATAGATTACCTATTAAAGAATGATGTGACCACATTAATGATTTTGGGTTTTCCTTCACCTTTATTTTAGTGCATTCTAATCTATGTCGTGGACTATCACTCCTCATGAAATGCCAAAACCCTACTTTTTCATCTTCATGGTGACCTTGGGGTAAAATAGGTTAGTGGGCACATTATGTTTATTTCACCCCAAAGACCCCTTTTTAGTGAGTGATAACTACATTTACAATACTATGAACAAGGTCTCTTACTGACATAGTTCTCCCCTATGTGTTGGCTTGTGGGTGAATGATGAAATATGTGCAAATTAAGTAAACTAATGACCTAGCTTACAACTTGGTAAATTAGGTTCTTGGGCTACTCCTTTAATAATTCATAACTATGTGTGTTTTCCTTGTGATTGATATGAGAATAGGAAGAAATAGTGAATCTTTGCTCAATTGAATGCTTCATAGAATGATTTGGTAAGTTTTATTAGTTCTTTTCTAGGTGAGGAATGAATGAGGGTTGATATTTTATTTATATCAATCCCTTTGGATAAGTAACTCACATTAAATGAATTATAATGACCATTAAGATATGTTTCATTTACAAAATAGATTACTTTAGGGCACTATACACTTGTGTCAAGTCAGGACACTAGCATCAATGCCAGTATATATCCTAGACATTAGTGTCCAAAGAGTAGGAAAGTAGGTACAGGCTCAAAACTTATAGATATGGAAGATAAGTACATTCTAAGAATTTTGAGCAATATAGAAGATATAAGTCATCAATATAAGACTGGTCAAACTAAGATATAGTCCAAGGGGTAGAATAAAGATTAGATGTGATACTTGTGGAAGTGGGAAAAGTACATAACTAAGAGGAACAACCAAGGTCTATGTTTTCCAAGTGTACAACACTAAGGTGTTATGTAATCCATAAATATCATCTACAATGACACCTAGATGAACATAATGAGGTGTTGTGTGTACTTATTTCATAATTTAACTATGAAAATTCCTTTATTAAGGTATATAAATTCTATTTTTGTGCCTAATTAGGCAAACATTAGCCATAAAAAATCAACAAATGACTTTATTATAGGATCATCATCCAAAACTATTCTTACTGCATAGAAATACTTGTCTAAAAGTTATTATTTTAATACATCACTTATAAAAATAAACTTAATTATAGAAACGGAAGCAAGGTACGTGGATCAAATAAGTGTATTACCAAAATGATTTTACTCACCCTTGACATATGAAATTTCCATATTAAATTTTATTACAAATTCCATCCATCTACATTGGTGTTCATTTAAGTCTTCCTATAAAAATTAATTTTCCAAACTATGGTGATCATATTTTAGTTTGAAATGTTTTCCCATTAGAAAGTGTTTACAAACTATAGTAAGAAGCTCCATATCATGCCTAGGATAGTTATTTTCATGTTACTTAAGTTTAAATGATTCATAATCCACCATTTTTCCATCTTGGGTCAAAATGCCACCAAAATCTTCCTTGGAGGCATATACTTACACCTCAAAATTATCATTCAGGTCAAGTATGAAAAGTATTGGTGTTATATTAATTAGAACATTTATAAAATGACTCTTCACAAATGGGTGACGAAAAAAATTAATTATTTTATGTTTCAAAGAAGTGATGGGATTGGTTATGATGGAAAAAATACATAAATCTATGGTAATACCCATCCAATCCCATGATATTGTGTACTTAATAGAGATTAGTAGCATCAAGACAATCATATATTAATTTGATCTTGGTCATATCAATAGAAATACCATATTTAGAAATCATGTGCCTAAGATAATGAACCTTAAGATGAAAGAAGGAAAAAATAGATAGATTACCATATAATTTATGTTGCCTTAGTCTTTTTATTGAATTAGAATATCATCAAGAAAAATCAGCATAAACTTGTCTAAATAATATCTCAAAACATTGTTCATTAATTTCATGACCGTAGTTGATGCTTTCATTAACCTAAAAGGCATCACAATGAACTCATAGTGACCAAAATGAGCCCTAAAAGTAGTTTTATGAATGATTTACTTCTTGATTCTCATCTAATGATAGTTTTATCTTAAATCAATTTTGGAGAATACAACTGATCATTTCATTTCTTTAAAAAAATCATATATCCTAAGTAAGGGATAATGATTATTTATCATCACTTTGTTAAGCTTCTGATAGTCCACACAAAGACCTAAGGTTTTTTACTTCACAAAGATAACCACAACACACTAAGGAGATATGCTTACCATTATACTTCTAATTTCCATAATTTCTTACAACTAAACCATTAATTATTATAAATCAACCACATTCTTTCTATATGGAACATTAGAGTAGGGTGCTACCCTAGAATGATATCAATAAAAAATCAAACTCCCTTTTGGATGTAAGTGTAAGTAGTTTTTTAAGAAACACATCCTTAAATTCCCTCAAGAGAGGAATTATTTATAAAGTATATTCCTCTTTTTTAGATGATTTATACATTTGGACTACATATAACTGATATTATTTATGCACTACATTTTTTTATCTATAAGGATGAAAGTAATTTATGTGCCTTATACCCTCAAATTCCTTGCAGTACCATGTTTTTATGAAGTCATATTTGCATTGAAATATTTTTTCCAAATAAATCGAGTGTTTCTTGATGAGGCTACAACCAATCCATTCTAAAGATTAAATCATAAGATCTTAGAGGAGTTATAAATAGGTTTAATTTGGTTTTAAATCCACCTAAGTCTAACTTAACCTATTTTAAACACTCATAGATTAGTACCCTTTTCCTTATACTAAACTCGACCTCCCAACCTTCTCTAAATCTAAAAATTTCTACTGATTGATTATTACAATAGGTGAAATAAAACTATATATAACACTAAAATCAATAAAAATAAAAATAAAAATATCAAGACTATATAATATACCTATATTTTTAATTAGAGTTGTCTCAAAATGAGCCTTCAGATTACCCATGATTATGTAAACCCTTTGGTTGGATGATTATTTGAGTTTAAACTTGGGATAGTCCTTTTAGTAGTGGCTATCACCACATCCCAACATTGATAGTTATATCAGGTGTAAGGAGAACATAATTAGCCCCTATAGCTGACCCAAGTTGATTACCTTGGGTCTAATTTATGTTTTTTGACCTATATTTAAGTGATTTTTAAGCCTTAAATTTCTTATTCTTTCCTTATAACTTAACCTATCCACTAGTAATTTTAGTTAACTTCAAATTCTAATTAGGTTTCTTGAAATTTTAGGAGTGGGGTAAATATGTTTAGTTTGTATTTATTGTTTATTCCTTCTAAAATCTTCCCTTGCCTTTTGTTGATATTTTCCTTCTTTTTATTCCTATGGGTATATTTAATGGCAAACATTAAGGGCCTTGGATTAGTCATATTGACATCATGCATCAATATTTATTTCATCCCAAATTTGAACTTGGTCACCTTAGTCTATTTTTCATGCATGTAATTTATATGACATAACAATTCAAAAATGTATATAATATTATATAAATATCATATTATCTTGTTTTAATAGCTAACAATCAGTAATTTTCTATTCTTTTTAATTGATACTCAAGTATCTCTTCCAAAATTGCCTTTCAAAATTCTCCCAAGTAAGAGTCATAGTCTGATATCCTTCTAAGGCATAGAGATGATTCCACCATAAGATAGTAGAGCCAACCAATTGATATTATGCCACCCTAGCTTTCACATTGGAAAGAATATTCTACATATTAAAATACTTTTGTAAGTAAACCATCCCAGCATCAAATGCATCATCAATCTACTCACTAGAGAAGGTAAGCAGGGGATAATTTTTAAGCTCCTTAGCGATTGGATTTATCACCTCCAAGGGTTATAGCTAGAGAAATTGATCCTATATTTGTTCATTATCCAAATCATGAAAATCACCTTTATGGAACACCCTCAATATTATTAAGCTTATGTTCCTAGGTTTCCATTTTACTTTGGATGGAATTTAGGTTTGTTTGTCAGGGTGCGAAATACCAGAAGCACACAGTTGATTACCAAACCAAGAAACTTAATATGCAAAAATAAACCAGATTCAACAAGTAACTAGAATTCAGAATAACACAGAATATGAGAGACAATACACAACTTGTATTAATAACTTTTACAGAAAAGAATACAATAAAGAAGATGCCACTTCTTCTCCACCACCTCTTCAGAGGTTTCCCACACCTCAAGTGAATAGTAATTCTCTCCTCAAATCTCTCTCTACTAGGTCCCAACACCCAACTCAAGCACAGAGTTGGTGTTCACCTTACACTTGTGCTCCACGCACTCCACAAGTGCTCCATGCACTCCACAAGTACTCAAAGTACTTCAAGTAGATCTCCCATGAACCTGCAACAACCTACAATTCAACATACCATACTTATGGAAGGAACTACCTTGCCTTCCTCTTAGCTCTCCATGTACTCCACGTACATACCAATGAGTACACACCGTACTCCAAGTAGATCCTACCCGATCCTGCTCCCTGTTGTGTTGCTGTCCTATCTGATCTCCAACCTACAGATCAATATTGGTTCTGCACACCTGTGAACCTTGACCTTGCACACACACACACCTGCAGATCAATGATCTTACTTACCATGTAGATCTCCTATAAGGGCCATGCTCACCTGATGACCAAGATCATACATACCTGAAGAATCCAGCTGACTCTCCAATCCAGCACCCACCTTGGTACTGCTATGGAACTAAGAGGAATACCCTTACTCACCTCACACACAGAAGGAGCTAACTTTGCTCAACTCAAACTAGAACAACTTTAAAATACAACCATGAGTCTATTATATAGATCTCATCCAAACAATAATTAGACATCTAATTACAATAATTAGATCCATAGCTCTCAGTCTATAATTAGCACTAAGCATGCAAACACTTGGTTCGTTAGCTGACTACCCATAATAAACTTGTAGTTGAACCACATAGGTGACCGATGTCTATCCCTGTCTGCCTGGAGGTGACTGACGTCGGCTGATCCCTGATCGACGTCAGTTGCTTCCCTTCAGTATTTTGCTGATGTCAGCTGATCAAACTGACACTAGTTACTCTGCAACTCAGCAACCTCCTCTCTTGTTTGCATCAGTGAAGCTTTTAGCTCCACAACCTAACAATCTCCCACTTGGATATCAACAACTACACTATACCTGTACTTGTACTCCATCTAATCTATTTCCTGGTTTGTATCCCTCTTCAAGCTCAATCCTGAAGACAACCCACCACACATCCCATGGTGTACCACCTGTCATCCGAGTACCTTGCCACATCCGAACCTACAAACACATGTAGTGAAGTCCTGACCCTACATGTATACCATCTACTGGTCCCTCTCAAAATCCCTAAGAACCCACTTCCCTGAATTGGCTCCTAACTCTCTGACAGCTCCCACTGCATGGGAATACTCAGGTCTATACTAGACCTCATGTGATTTTGAACACTATACCTATCCAACCCTTAGTGTGTTGCAGCTCTACATCCTACGTAATGAACCTCACCAACACCTAATTCACATCAGCTCCCACTGGAGACAAAATCAACCTGTGATCTCCATGCCTCCCATGTCAAAGAATTTCACTGCTCCAAACTCCTCATGACATGCCACTAAACTAATCTTACCCTTAGCTCAGCAAAACCCTATATGTACAAACCTGCTAGCTAGCATACTATCAACATACATCAACAAAATGATGTTGCAATCATCATCCCCCTGGTAAGTCAAAACCACAGTAGTTACCCTAACATTGACTGAAGCCATGCTTCATCCTCCACCTGTCAAAACTTGTACCACTGTCCTGCAGCTTCCTCAAGACCATATGTCTGGCATTCCATCTCACGTGTCCATTCTCTCTATTCTTCAACTAAGGAATCCATTCATCTCTATGCTTTTGCACTGGCTGGCAACCCTACCAAAACTCCCATTTGGTTCTGCATCATATCCCTGCCATGCTCCCACCTGTTTCCTGGATCCTTCCTGCTCTACAATCAGCAACAAGTATAAAGAAGAGGAATAATAAATTTGAGGGCCTACTTACGTCTTCAGTCCTCTGTATGGGTGTTTGAGACTCCTTGACAGCATGCTGTCCACCCAAAATTTGTTACAGTGACCGACCTTGATCACTCCACAGTCTGCATCCGACCACGTCAGTTCCCATGCATCTATCCCTGACTACCAACCTGCTAACATCAGTGTCCCTGTTGCCGACATCAGTCCTCCTAACCGACGTCGGTCTTACCTACTGCTGACGGTGGTCCTTCTGACTGACATCGGTCTTACCCTGCCTGACATCACTGGCTTTGGTCTGCACATGATCGACATCGGCACCTATTTGTTCAATGCCAGTTCCTCCTGACTGACATCGGTATCTATGTTTGCCTGTGACTGATGACTTTTTACCCGCGAGCTCCTTTGAATCAATATCCATGTCCAAACTGCCCTGCTCAGAAGTATCTAGCACCATCCACTGGTTTCTGTCCACCATCTCCTCCAAGAACACCAAGGCTTTCCAGTTCTTAAACCTGTCAAATATATCTGTCTTTTACTTAAGAACATGCATCTCCTTCCTGCTCATGTGACCAAGCCTACGAAGCCACGTCTCTGCAACAAAAGAAGAATCAGTAATATAAACAAGTAGATAAAGGGTACCTATTTTCTTATCACCAGATAATTCAAGTGCACCTGCTGTGAGAGTTCTTGTGCATCTCTCATCACCCAATCTTTTTGAAGAAATTAGCCATATCTCCAAACCTAGG
This sequence comes from Torreya grandis, assembly GCA_037957365.1. Lineage (NCBI taxonomy): Eukaryota > Viridiplantae > Streptophyta > Pinopsida > Cupressales > Taxaceae > Torreya > Torreya grandis. The sequence continues at coordinate 264,964 of JARHVA010008807.1, forward strand.
ACTTGCATGACCTTCATCAACACCTATGTGTTGGTTGCCTGCGATTTCAGCTTCACTTCCCCTTTGCCAAATCTTTGGCAAGGCTTACCAGCTCCTCTACCTGGGGCTGCATGGAAAGAGGCAACCGAATATTTTATCCAAGATTCAACTTTATCCAAGAAACCTCCCAGAGCATCCTGTGCACCATCACCTGCAACATCTGCTTCTTCAGTTCCTTCTTGCTGATCTTCCACAAACCAACAATATTCTTTTACCTACTCTTTCTTTCCATGGGACCTTAAGTGACCATCTGTGCTTTTCAACTCCTCCATTCTTAGCTTACTTTCATCTGCCATTGCTCTGTTCCCACTCAATCAAAAACCCCTGAGAGTGATCTGTAACCAAACACAAAACCTGTTCCCTGCAACCTTAGTTCTGATACCACTTGTCAGGGTGTGAAATACCAGAAGCACACAATTGATTACCAAACCAAGCAACTTAATATGCGGAAATAAACCAAATTCAACAAGTAACTAGAATTCATAATAACACAGAATATGAGAGACAATACACAACTTGTATTAATAAATTTTATAGAAAAGAATACAATAAAGAAGATGCCACTTCTTCTCCACCACCTCTTCAGAGGTTTCCCACACCTCAAGTGAACAGTAATTCTCTCCTCAAAGCTCTCTCTACTAGGTTCCAACACCCAACTCAAGCACAGAGTTGGTGTTCACCTTACACCTGTGCTCCATGCACTCCACAAGTGCTCCACGCACTCCACAAGTACTCAAAGTACTTCAAGTAGATCTCCCATGAACCTGCAATAACCTACAATTCAACAGACCATACTTATGGAAGGAACTGCCTTGCCTTCCTCTTAGCTCTCCATGTACTCCATGTACATACCAATGAGTACACACCATACTCCAAGTAGATCCTGCTTGATCCTGCTCCCTATTGTGTTGCTGTCCTATCTGATCTCCAACCTACAGATTAATACTAGTTCTGCACACCTGTGAACCTTGACCTTGCACACACACACACACTTGCAGATCAATGATCTTACTTACCATGTAGATCTCCTATAAGGGCCATGCTCACCTGATGACCAAGATCATACATACCTGAAGAATCCAGCTGACTCTCCAATCCAACACCCACCTTGGTACTGCTGTGGAACTAAGAGGAACACCCTTGCTCACCTCACACATAGAAGGAGCTAACTTTGCTCAACTCAAACTAGAACAACTTTACAATACAACCATGAGTCTATTATAAGGTCTCATCTAAACAGTAATTAGACATCTAATTACAATAATTAGATCCATAGCTCTCAGTCTATAATTAGCACTAAGCATGTAAACACTTGGTTCGTTAGCTGACTACCTGTAATAAACTCGTAGTCGAACCACATAGGTGATCGATGTCGGTCCCTGTCCGCCTGGAGGTGACCGACACCGGCCGATCCCTGACTGACGTCGATTGCTTCCCTTTAGTATTCTACCAACATCGGCTGATCAGACTGACGTCGGTTGCTCTGCAACTCAGTAACCCTCAGCAACCTCCTCTCCTGTTTGCATTAGTGAAGCTTTTATCTCGACAACCTACCATTGTTAAAATTTCATTCAAGACTTATTTTTTCCTATAAGTGGAGTTATCCCTAATTACATTAATATTAAGAATTTTATTGTTGTTACCAATTTTTTTAATAGGAGTACGATCAACCTAATTATTCATGTTATAATCACCATAGACTATACCTCATTTTATACCTTTACTCCTTCTAGGATTAGGGTCATCGTAGTTGGTATTGACATTGATTCTTCCTCTTGATCTTATTATGACCTCCCTAAAGAGTTTAAAATTTCAAGGTTAAAGTAGGGTATAGATCAAAAAAAATCTCCTAAAGTTCCCTAAAGCATAAACTTGGCTTTGATACCAATTTTTTGAGCCCAATTTTTTTTAAAGAAGTCAAATCAATTTTTTTAATTTACAAAAGTTGAATGACTTATAAATTTCAAGTTAAAATTTTAACTTGATCATAACTAGGTCATATGAATATTGTAAAGTATGCATGCCTTATGATCAAATCCTCTGAAGGAGACCTTATATATCCCTAATATTATATTAAGCTTAATATTTATAAATTTATTGTCATACACTTATATATTCTAACCTAAATATACATGCATAAGTTATCTTTCCAATACGACTAACTTAATGCAATTTAATCATGAGTTGTTACTTTACAAAAATTAGCTTATGGCATGTTATGGTCTAAAGGAATGTTAGGGGTATGATAAAATTATAGGTTATATCATAAATTTACTAAAAATCAAACATCCTTTTTAAAAGGAATAATAAATTTACCCAAATTAATAATCTTATAATAATATTATAAAAATTCCTAAAACAAGCTATGTCATCCCCTTTTAAAATAAAGTTTAGCACTTTCATGTTCCTTATATTTAAGATTAGTACATACAAATAATGATATTAAATCAAGATTAGTACATATACATAGTGATATTAGATCAACATAATCCTAGATT
>JARHVA010008807.1:275000-415394 GCA_037957365.1 Torreya grandis
TTGTGTTATAACTAAGTATAAAAATGTAAATAAATACATTAAATTTGATTTATCAATTTATCAATGGTAGAATCAAATGAATAAGACATTTCCTATATTGTTGTCATTTAAAAACATAAGCATGCTAGAATATTCAATCAATAGTAAGTCATTCTAATATCTAAACAAGAATATGCCTCACATCATCATAATAATAATAATAATAATAATAATAATAATAATAATAATAATAATAATAATAATAATAATAATAATAATAATAATAATAATAATAATAACTACTATAGATAATGGTTATTGGATACATGAACCAAAAACATTACAACTATAACAATCATAAAAAATCATTTGCTGACAATAATTTCATATATATATATATATATATATATATATATAGATAGAAGGCACCATAGTCCATGACTACATATTCAATGATAAAGTGGTAAATCAACTCTTTTTTATCATTATCATGGTAAGTTTTTATAATCCTAATAGAATAAATACATTCAATAACTAAACAAAATCTCCATGTAAACCCATAGACTCAAACCCACTTAATACACTGAAATTCCAAAAAGAGATAATCCATTATATGGCTGAAATGAGTGATAAACCCACTCAACCATCACTATGAAACCTCCATACATGGCCCTAACCACCCCAAACCATCAACTTGATAATTAGAGTCAACTTGTAGGGTAGTGGCAACAAGGGAGTTTCCAACCATAATAAATGACAATAGACTACATCCACAAAAATGACATTCCATGTGAAACCCCAAGGGTTTATATTTGGAAAGGTTATCTCTATGACAACTCAAAAAACCTCGTAGTTATGAACACTTAGAATTCAATAACACAAACTCAACAAATCTCCATGTAAACCAATGGACTCAAACCCACTTTCCACAATGAAATGCTAAGAAAAGATAATCCATTATATGATTGAAATGAGTGATACACCCACTCAACCAACACTATTAACCCTACATAGGTTTCCATAACCACACCAAACCATAAAATTTATGATTAGAGTCAAATTTTAGGGTATTGTCAATAAGTGAGTTTCTAACCATAATAAATGGGAGTAGACTACATCTATAAAAATGTTATTCCATGTCAAACCGTAAGGGAATTTACTTGGAATGTTTATCTCTATTATAACTAAAATAACCTCTCAATTTTGAAAACTTAGTGTTCAATAACAAAACCAAAATACTTAATAAAAATGACAACCCAATAAAGTTTATTAGGCAAAACACAATGAACTAACTTCATAAAGGAACCCACATTAGTAAAAATCAAACTAGACTAAATGGTCTAAATGTACATGTAAAATAAAAATAATAATGCCTCCATACTTTTACAATGACACTCATTCATTTAAATAAGTTGAAATAAAAATGAAGGCATCTATTACTTTTCAATAAGAACCCACACACAATTTATTTACCTCACCTTTCCAAAAGCCAAAATACCTTATGTTTCAAGCTTATTTTTCGTCATAAGCCATTGTAAATAATTTTCCCCTTATGAAAAAATGAGAAACCATTTCTCCTTAAAGTCTTACACATTTCCCTCAAAATAATTTAGGTCGATACATAACTTCATGGAGGTGCTAAATCCATTTACCCTTGTGACCCTTTTTCTTTTAGATAAAATGACAATATTTTTTATAACAAACTTCATCATAGCTAACTAACAATATCCAAAAACTAAAATATGGTGGATAACTTATAAATGATTTAAATGGACATTATGGATTCCCCCCAACTCATCAATCTCAAGGACTACCAACATCAACAAAAAAAAACCTCTAAGTTTGCAACAAAATAATACCCAATGACAAAATAAAACCCTGGATCAATTCTCAACCCTCTCCATGCTTCATGATATATATGACATTAATTAAAATTTATGTTAATAAAAATGAATTTAAACCTAATGATTTGATGATTTTAATAAGTTATATGTGACCTTTTAAACATATCAAATAACATAATCTAAAAGTTCCCTCATGACTAACTAAGAATACCAAGTCACAAAAAACACCCCAAACACATGTAAATAATAAAAAGATGAAGGTTTCCAACAAAATAAATAGTGAAAAAGGAAATTAAAAACCAAGACCAATTAAGATAAACATAAGGGTGTGAAAATAAATAGGAATATCATAATGGTTTATGCCTTGTTCATCATAATAGTGTGAAAATAAGTAGAATGTGACAATTATAACACAATGATAAGTACCATATAGCAACCAATACCATGAAAAATAAAATAAATAGTAATGAATAAAGATAATATCTAAAAATTGAAATGAAATAAGGTGAAATAACATATTAATTCATAAAGCAATAAATAATTAATCAAAATAAGTAAACAAAAGACTATAGTCACCTTTGGAAACTCTTGTCTTGACATTTATCATTAAAATATAACTGAGTCAACCAATTCCATCAATTACACCTAACTCATGTCAATACCTATAGTTAAAAAATATGACATTAGTAATAAACTAATATTTGTGTAAATATTATTGAAAAATAATCAAATGAATAATAAAAAAATATAACACAGTCATTCCTAATATATAATGAAATGACTATAATACAAATATATGAACAAGTAAGTGCTATGAAATCATAATCAAAATGACATATAAATTTTATTCCATTTCTATAACAAAAGATAATCATAGTTTTCAAATAAATGTTCCCAAATGGGGTCATAACATAGTCATATAAATTAACATTTAATACTTAAATAGTGTAGTTGTGAACATACTCTTACACACACACACATAGCTTATGATAAATTCTGGCATCCTATGAAAATTTAGTAGACAAAAATGTAGTGGTAAATAACATAGCACTAAAAACATAGTATCAGAATAATGTAGTATGAAAAAACATCGTGAGGATAAAACATAGTGAGGAAAAAACATAGTAGTATTGGTAATGTTACAAAGATGATACAAATTTAAACTAAAGGTACAAAATCACAAAATCACATTTTTCTCTATTATTTTGCTTGAAAATTTGGTGCATTACTTTTCCACCATGAAATGTTAAGTACTATCACCTAAATGAACTAGACAACAAATAAACAATGTGATAATCACTAAAATCTCCCAATTATTCTCTTCATGACATTTTTGTGACATTACCAATACCACTACATTTTTCTTTGTTATGTTTTATTCTCACAATGTTTCTGTCATACTACATTTTTGTCATACTATGTTTTTAATGCTATGTTTTTTACTACTACATTTTTTCCACTACATTATCACATGGAGCCCAAATTCCACATATCTAAGCCACCATTCCTCTATATTTATGTATATGATTCCTATCTTGAGCCAATTCAAATTCATAATAATTCCTAATATTCACTCTAGATAACCTAACTACATCTTCTAAATAATTCACACTTCTAGCTTAGCTACCTTCACTTCTTATATAAGGTGTCTCCTTCAAGACTATCCCATCCAAATGTAGTATCTGAATCTATGGACCACATCCTCCTTCCAAATAAAAATTATTTTCTTAGATTAAAAATCACTTAATAGGTTATCTCACATGTCTCACAATCCCCATCTAAGGAATTTCTCAAAATATCACTATAAATCCACATTTCAAACCATTTTGGACACAATTGACTCACACATGGAAAATCACTAGAACATCATACTACACATTGAGTAAAAAATCACCTAATATTTATAATTCATAGTCCACATAACCTTAGTATCCCTAATACAAATCTACATACATCTTAAAGGTCACAAGTCACATTTGAATCAAATTAATTATACCAATATTGCACCAAATTTTAGCATTACACTAGTCTTTCACACACACAACCATAAAATGGGTGAAGTACATGGAGTTTTATCCTTATTTAGAGTAAAATTATTTAGGTAAATTTCAACATATGGGTTGTTGAGGTCGAACACAACTTCAACTAGTAACCCATTTTTCTATTTTATAATGTTTATTCATCATTCGCTAACAAGATAGGGTTTCAAGTGAAAAATAAGGTACATAGTGGCTTCTATAGTAGATCACACATCACATAACACATATGCAAGACCAACAAGTGATAATGCATATACCTAGATTTACATAGAGGGAAGAAACCCTACATGATGTTGGCACTCCCTATAGACTATAGTGTAGGATAACCCTATCTACTTAGTGTGGCCTCATCTAGAGATCAAGTGAAGCATTATTCCCAAATCATCATCATCACACACATTAATATGGTTAGATATATAATCTCAAAGATATTCTTACATTACTTAATTTTCATCTACATAATTTAACCATGTTCTTTCCATTTTTAGCATCTTTCTATATTGAGAAAGTTCCAAATCATAAATACTTAATTTATTCCATATCTTAATATTTTGATTTTTTGCAAAAGCTTTTTAATAATTAATAATTTTTCTTATTTCCCTAATTTTTATAAAACATGATCTTAAAACTCTTAAATAATCTTGCTCATTATTATATAATTTGAGCTAGATTTGTTTAGGCTATAACTTTTTAAATAGCATAAAAAGTGTGCATTGGGGGAAAACAATTCAAAAAATTACATATTTGAATTTTAATATTTATAATTATACATTTATATGTGCTTTATTTTAATTTATTTGTATAATGAAAATAAATCTTATATTATTTAAACTTGAAGAAGAAATATGGATAATTAAAGAAACAATATTTCATGGGTAGAGTTTAGTGGAAGCAAAGTGCTCAAGAGTATATTAGACAAAATAAAACATCTCTCCAATTTTTTTACATATAAAAATGGTACCATAATATTTAATCCATGTAAATTTAACTACTGTGAAACATCTTATACATTGTTTTTATTATTAGTCCCTTCCAAAGGCAAGGTAGTTACACCATAATTTGTTTATTAATCATTTTTTCACTTAAATGTCATGGAGTGGCTCAAGTATACATGGTTAATATCATATATTTAGTATTTATACAACAATACTTAAGTATTTAATATGACAAAAATTTAATTACTTCAAAAAACATCACTCAATAACAAATTTTAAGACTTTATTGTCAATTCCCATTCTAATACACCTATCACTATATCATTTCTAGATCCCTTAATTCCTTCAATATATATCAAAAATAAATATTAAAATATATTTTAAACCTTGTAATCATCTTTGAATAGCAACATCCATGAATAATTTTCACAAATTATGGTAGGAGATAATTGCTATGCATCCCTTGTTTATAATAGCCTAAAATAATTTTCTTAGAGGGTGACTCCCAATGCACCAATTAGGATAAATATTTATTCAATTTCAATTCCCTCTACTACCACTTTCAAAGAACCATTTTTATCACATTTGATTAAAAAAAATTGGAATGATCTCCCTAGGTAAATTTTTTTCATTTGAGGGGAACATTTTTCCATGAATTTTCTTCTTCTAATATTAATAGATAATCATTCAAACTTAAAATTAAACAAACCCAAAAGAGGTTAAAATTTAAAAAGTGAAAATATACATACCATTCACTATTTAAAATTTTACCATTCATTATTAATGGTATCAATTCATTTATAGTAAACATAGATATGAACATGCTTTGGAATAGAAAATTCAAAAGACATACCTCTTAGGATAATATGATATGAAAGATGATATTCACTATAATAACCAATCCAAAAAACTTTGACATATTAATCAGTTTATGATGAAATTTAGTTTTGATTGACCTCCCCAAGTTGTGCAATGTATCCCTTTATGGCATCATTTCCATTTTCAATAATTTTATGTTTCTTTTTGACCCATATTATTTTGTGTTCACATGTAAAAATTATGTTATCTAGATAAATGTATTTTATTCCTTCATCTGATTCTTTCCATCATTGAGTTGGAGACAAAAAATGTTGATTCAAATCATTTTAATCTCTTTCTCTCCCAACAGAACTCCACCATCAAACTATCACCTTTTGAGCCTCATTGTAATAATCCTTTTCAAGGTAAACATCCCCTTCAAATTTACCAATCTAATTGGATAATGTTTTGAAAATGGAATTATTATAAGGAAATGACATTTACACATAACCACCATTAGATTGAATTCATTTTAGGTCTTTAACAATAAGGTCCCATGTAAATATAAATATTAGTTAAGATGTTGTTACTTAATTAATCATCCTTAAGTTAAGGGTTAGGTCCCATTGTATGATTATTGATGTTCAAATCCTAATTTTTTTTTGAAAAAAAAAAACTATTAAATTCTCATTACAATTGATAAGGGACATACTCAAATCATGCAAGATATTTTTCCAATAACTTATCTTTGGAAGCCAAAATAATTCACCTCCATTTGTAACACATTTTTTCTAATGTGTAGTATATGATTTTTTCCTCTTTTATTAAGTATTACATGTATTTTATTTTTTTAAAGGTTATAATGGAGGTTACCCTCTAAGATATTATGGATTACCATCATGAAATTTTGTACAAATTTTTTATTGGAATATACAAATGGAGGCCATTTATTTTTGATTTATATTCTATCATAGGCATGTTGCCAATTTGTAGACATCATTAAGAAGGTATGAATTCGATGTACTTGACTCCTATTGAAATGTTTTATAAGTGTGAATGATATAAGTAAAAATGAATGTTTCCATTTTTCATAACACAACTGATAATCTCTCATATTTTCCATCTACATTCTCATGTATGTGTCTCAATAGAAGGAGGTTTACATACATAATGTTGGAAACTCATTGTGATGTTAACATGGATGAAAATTCAAATATTGTGCATTTTTTTTGTTACTAAAAGAATTATCTAATTTCAAATAGAAGACCAATGATTATTTTTTGAATTAATTAATTATGTTATCAAAATTATTTGATTTAAAACAAAATAATTTTTCTTTCTACCATTTGAAAATTTCACAAAAAATTATAGTAAGGATTCATTCAATGGATGTTTGAAGGATAAGATATTACAAAATAAATCACCACAAAAATCAATTATTGGTTCTTTAGGATTCTTGAAACACAAAATTAATGATTTTTTTGAAAAATTAGCCCCATTTCAAAAAAAATGGAATGTTCAAGTGGCCCAAAAAATTAGTCTTATTATCCATGTGCTATAATAATATTAAAATAAATTATAAGGTCCATAAAATTACTTACCAAATTTAATTTTCTACTTATTTTGCTAATGGAAATTTTCATCTTGTCCATTTTTTCATGTAGAATTCTCAAGAAATTATGTGGTGTTCCTTTGATTGTAGCCAATGAGAATAATGACTTGTAATGAAGTCATTGTATGATCCTTTTCCAATTGTTTTATTATATTTTAACGTGTGATATCTCTAAATAGGTTCAAACTATATATACACTTTTCACACTTTTCAAAAAATTAATTTTTTCAATCAAAACATCTTGAAATTTTTCCATATTTTCCTAAGGTTATATTGTGACATTAGTGGTAGATGTAATAATGCAAGTTTCTAGTTACACTTATTAATGATATAAGTATGTGTATAGTTTAGATGAAGGGTTATAATAGGAACCTACGCACTATGTCAAACATGGATCTATATCTGAATTTGATTTTATTATTTTTTTAGGATTACAATTTTTTTTAGAGTATTTATTCTATTTTTTTACAATCTTGTATTGTGATTAACTAATCACAACCCACCATTTATAAAGTAGTATTTATACTTATATAAATTTATTTTTGAGATGCCATAATCCATGTACTATGAATTTTTACAAACATTAATTGTATCAAATTTATTTTTACCAATTATTTTCTTTCTTGAATGGTTTATTTTTTTAATAATAGAATTTACTTCAAATGCATTTAACATGAACTCCATTTTTGAATTTTCATGCATCCCTCTAATTTTTAACCTCCCATTTTTTATTAAATATAAATAAACTATGTATATAAAATCATTTTTACAACATGGTTTCTCATTCAAACCCTTAAAAGAAAAGTAAAAGCATTTTCATTACCATTATATTCTCTATTTGATACACTACCTAGAGTTACATTAAATTTCTAGCATTTATGAAAACTTTAATGTAATCTTATCAATTTTAGAGAATTTTTTCACTTAAAATCATCAAATGATATTTAATATGATAATTGGGTTTGTTTTTATTCTAATGCATTCCACATATTAACCTCCACATTATTTAGGATATCTTTGATCTTTACATCCATAAGAGAACCACTAAGGTGGGCCAATTGGATAGTAAGCCATTGTATGAGAGATTCATAAAACATGGAATAACCTTTGAAAAAAGTGATGTATACTTTATCTATATGTAGACCGAAGGTATTTCTATCCAAACCTTTGAATTACACCATGTCACCTTCAAACACATTTAAATTTTTTTTTGTCTATAATGTAATTAGAGATGGATGAAAGTGGATCAACTTGGGAAAAATACATATGAAGTTCAAAATTTACTAACTTTTATGCATTAAAGATTAATATTTTATAAATTACTCACTCCCATTAACCCATATGGAACTTCTTATTTTTATAAAAACCAAATACTTTATTAGTGAATATAATAATGTATTTGGTTGTAGTAATATCAAACAATCAAAACAAAAATTTATCACCTTTTAAACCATTACACTAAAATTTGGTGGTCCTAATATTTTTTTATAAATTTGATATTATTGTAACACATGAGATATATATACATTAGAAACGTCTCTAAATTTTCCATAACATTTTTGTGTTAAAACAAGAAAATGGCAAAAAAGAAATTAATTATATTTTAAAGACCATTATTGAAGGTGATTTTGTTTCCATCACTATTATACCCCTCTTTTATATCATTAGAATCCTTATATTAATTATAAATGGATGAACTTTAATGTTTTGACATTTCCATATAATCCTAGGTGAGAAAACTGTTTTCAATATCTAGCAAAGTTTCTATTCATCAGCTCCATTCAATACCATGTTAACATTGAAAAAACTAAGCCTCTTTTTATGTTTCTAAAAAATAGGGTCATACTAATTAGATACACTTTATCTTCTACAAATTTTGTCTTTTTGAGAATAATTAGACATGTTCACCTTCTCTAAATGTTAGATAAATCATAACTATTATATAAATAATATTTGTGAGGTTAAACAAATATAAATATATGGCTCGATCTTATTATGATATTATAATATGAGATATATACCTTTAAAAAAAATAACCATCCATAGATGTATTTTTCTAATAGATTATTGACTTATTCTACATAAATAGACAAATTTTTGCAATAGAGTAATGTTTTTTAAGCTCAGGTATTTCTTACTATACCCAAATTTCAATAGAAAAGATTTAATTGAAAGAATATTTTCATTATAAAATAAAATACTAAGCTTTAGGATAATTGAAAGTAGTTTTAAGTACCAGCATTACACTAATACAATTCTAATATTTTAAGTCATATTTGATAATTATTTTAATTTATCTTGGTGAAATGTCATTCAATATCAATAATTAAGGATAATATTTGACAACTAACATCATCCATAAAAAAGAATTAATGATAATTGACTTAACCATTTCAGGGGCCATCATTTTAAAACATAAAATGCAAGCCAAAAATGTAAGAAAATATTCTCAAATGGATTATTTAATCCTTTCATTATATCATAAAAGTTTTCATTAGTATTTTTAATAAATTTAACTATTTTAACAAACTCTTAAAATATTAAACTAATAATATGAATTCAATATTCATTTTTGTGGTAGACTAATAAATGCAAGTTATAAATTTGAGTGGCATATTTAAATTAATTAAAATTAACGTTGGCAAAAATGCAAATAATATGGTTGTGCAATAACATATCAAGAGAAAAAAAAATAACATACTAATAATATAAGGGCTTTTCAAAAAAATTTAAGAGTTCAGGGTTGAATGTTTTGTTTAATTTTTAACTCAACCAAGAATCTATTAAAAAAAGAGGAATATTTAATGATTTTTTTTCCTCCAAATAAAAATAGAGTTGGTATTAAAAAACATCTTAGTGTCAAGTAAGGATATATTTAAGTTATTATTTATGTAAATGAAAATAAAGTGTTCCTAATTCATTAATTATTGTAATAAAATAATAACTCATAAAAGTAGTTGCTTAAGTGTGTTTTAATTTAATTTTGATGTCATTAGTGCCTTGAGACATATTTGTATCTACCTCTTCTAGTCATGATTACTTATCGATTAGCGAAATCCAAATTATAGGTTATGAATATCTCTTTTTCAATCTCTGTAGAAGACACCACTAAGGCTATAGAAACCAAAAATAGTAAAAATTTAGTTATTTTATCTCCAAATAATTTATAATTTTATTTCCAATATGATAATTTGTAGAGACATGTGAACTAGATTATTTTCAATTAGAAATGGAAAGATCAGAAGTAGTTATAGGCATATAATATAGTTCACATGTTTTTAGGAACTCATGTACACATGAATGTAATTTTTAACTAGACTACATTTTCACATGAAAAAAATCAATAATAATAATTTCATAACTCTTATATCTAATCTTAGTTTGTGTATCTTATTTATAGTTAGAGATGGTTGATAATTCCCACTAGGGTTGTTTAGAGCTTAGATTTAAGTTAAACTAAAATTTGTGAGACCCAATTTCCTTGTAAATGTTTGATTGAATAGTGAAAATCTATAAGATTTGAGGCTTTGTGTATATTGAAGATATTAATCATTTTGGTAATGGCTTAAGGTTGAGGGTTTAGGTTTTAGGGCTACTTTTTATTTATTTTTCATATACACAATTTCATTCAAAATTATTTGATAAAGTTTCGTTATTTTCTAATGTCATAGAGTATGACATATAAATACACATTTTCCAAATATCATATAGTTATCTTTTGTTATTTTTTAGTTGGGTAAGATTTATTTAAAAAAGTAAGATCTCAAAAACCATTGACATATTTTAATGATATGAGTAAAGTACATAAACTTTTTATGGTAACATCTTACTAATTATAGAAATATAGACTACGCCAATAATTTTATATAAGTGCAAACCAATAATTTTTCTTAAAAAATAGGAAGTAAAACTAGCCACATTAATTTACCTTCTTCTTATATTTTTAAAATTCACTTTAGATTTGATCATGTTGTAGATAGTTATAAAATATCTATTAATCCATTTTTGAGGAAATTTTTTCTAGTATTCTTTGATGATATCCTCATTTATAGTAAAAATTGGGTAGACCATTTTTAACATGTGAAATAGATACTCTCCATTTTGGATCAAAATCAATTGTATGCCAAATCTTACAAATGTACTTTTTGGGTTGGTGAGGTTGAATATTTGGGTCATTTGGTGTCTTATGAAGGATTGAAAGTGGATCCTAAAAAAATCCAAGCCAATTCTGAAGACACTCAAGCTACTTCAGGGATTTTTGGGGCTTACTAGTTACTATCATAGATTTGTCAAAAATTATGGTAGTATTTTAGCCCCACTTACCTCTATGTTAAAGAAAGACTCCTTTTAATGGACTGATGCAACTAACTAAGCATTTGAATAATTGAAATTGGCTATGTTCACTACTCCAATATTGGCCACTCCTAATTTTTCTATGACTTTTGTGGTTGAATGTGATGCATTTGGGTATGGTATGGGTGTTGTACTCATATAATAAGGTAGACCACTAGCATTTGAAAGTCATCAAATCAAGGGTAAACATTATCACAAACCCATCTATGAGAAAGAAATGATGGCTATTTTTCATGTAGTCAAATAATGGAGACCTTATTTGATGGGTTATCACTTTTAGGTAGAAACTGATCACAACACTCTTAATTTTTTTAGAATAAAGGTTTTCATCTGAAAAACAAAAAAATGAGGTGGCAGATGCACTATCCTAAAAAGATGAATTAATTGAGGCATTGCTATGTTCCATAACCATTTTACAAGTAGATTGGCTAGAGGAAGCATGATCGGAATGGGAACATGATAGTAGTACTCATGATTTGATCCAAAATCTTTAGCAAGGTTTAGATGGATTTGAAAAATTCAAATGGAAAGGTAATGCATTATGGTACAAAAATAGATTGTACCTATGTAAGAATTCTCTTCTTAAGAAAAAAATCCTTCAAGAATTTCATGTAATTCCAATTGGGGGTCATTTAGGATTTTTGAAAACCTATCACAGGATCAAGTAGGATTTTTTTTAGGAAGGTCTCAAGGGGATGTCCAAAAATATGTGCCTAAATATGTATGCATTTAAGTATAGGCTTACTAAGATTTGATGGTCAAAATGTTATCATGGTTGATGTAGATAATCTTAGTAAGTATGATCATTTTTGTTCATTATCCCAGCCATTTTTTGCTTGTATAGTAGCTTCTACTTTTCTCAATATAGTTCAAAAATTGCATGGGACCCCTAAGATCATTATCAGTGATAGAGATCCCATTTTTACTATTAATTTTTGTACTGAGTTATTTACATGTTTAGGCACTCGATTGGCTCATATTTCATCCTATCATCCTCAATCTAATGGATAAACTAAGGTAGTCAACAAATGTCTAGAAGGATATCTCTATTATTTTGTTTTTGATAAACAAGATAAATGGGTTCATTAGCTGCCACTTGTTGAATGGTGGTATAATAATTTTGTTCATAGTTCTTCCAAAATGTCTCTTTTTATGTCACTATATGGATACCACCCTCCATCAATCACTTCAACCTTGAAGGTCCATCCTAAGGTTTGTGTTGTTAAATAACATATTCACCATTAATAAGAGGTCCTTACAAGTTTGCATGAAAATTTAGCATTGGCCAAGAATTGTATGAAGCAATAAGCAGAGCAACACAGAAGTGATAGGCATTTTGACATTGGTGATTGGGTCTTTTTTTTCTTATATCCATACAAATATATGTCATTGAAGTAATAAAATAAGGATAACAAGCTATCCCCTAAGTATTATGGGTCTTATCAGATCTTGCAAAAAATTGGTAGTGTGGCCTGAAAGTTAGATTTTCCTTCATCCACTCACATAAATCTAGTATTTCATGTATCATGATTTAATAAATTCATTGGACATAGAGTTACCATTCAAATAGAATCACCAAAATTGGATGAAGAAGGTAGAGTTATTCTTGATCCTAAGGTGATCCTTCAATGGTGTAACAAACAACTGCATTCTAGAGAAATTATAGAATACCTAATGAAATGGAATAATATGCCATATGAAGATGCCACTTGGGAGGATGAAGCATTTGTGTATCTTCATCCAAAGTTGCCACAACACTAAGGATAATGTTGTTTTGAAGGGGAATGGATTGTTATTCTCTTAACCATTGGTGTGTCTAGGGATATGTGTGGCTGACTTGTGGCTTACATACTTCTTTTATTTACTTGTTACATTTATCTATGTTCTTAGATAGGTTGGCCTATGGAATAAACTTGGCTAAGTATACTATATATAGGAGGTAGTAGTTAGTCTTTAATCATCACGTGACTTATTTTTCTATTAGTGCATTATTGTGGAGGTTACCCCCTCGAAGTGGCTTTTCTTTATTATCCAATATTCTATTTTATTTTCAATTATCACTATGTAATCTATCACATTTTACTATTTTTCACAATATCAAATCATTCTATGTGAATATCTAATTAATTTCATTACAATTTCACACTTCCTCCAATTAGTTTTAGAAAATTAATAATTTACCTAAAAAGGATCCTCTTATTGATATTGGCCCACTTATATGACTTTATATGTAACAAATTTTTATGATATACCTCATCATTATCTTGTGAAATCCCCTTCCATAAGAGAGGAACTCAAAATTTATATACTAGTAAATATGTTAATTTTTAAGGGTTGTGTTATATTTCATAAACATGGAATGAATTACAATTTATAATCTTGTCATTAAATTTGTATATCATGGGTTTAATTCATCTTTAACACAACAAATTGTTCATTATATACATAAATCTATATATATTTATGATCTAAACCAACATTATATAATGATTAATGGTGTTTCTATCTAATTTTTTTTATTTTTCCTATTGTTAAAAGGAAAGAAACTATGCTAAGAGGGTATGTAGAAAAACCTACTAAAAGATGTGCACATTGAATTAAATACTTTGTGAGATCTCCTATTTATATTGGGAGGATGACATGTAATAATAAAGTACTACCACACACTTATTTTTTAGACAAGTAGATGGGTGGATTTCTTAGCATGAGCTAGATACTAGAAGTGAAAGCTTTTTAGGAGGCTGCCAATCCACCTACTTTAAAAACATAAGTTTGAAGAATACAAATTATATAATTTGCATAAAATGATATCAAACTAAAACTAATAAAAATAAATAAAAGAAAATTAATTAAGAAAACTAAATGCTTTTCCAGGATGACTATATAAATCAACTACTTTCAATAATGTTAATGCTAAAAATTGGTTAAAAAAAGGTTTTAGTTTTAGGTTTGGGTTGATGGAAAGGATAAAAAGGATAGATTAGTTGGGTTTGGTAAATGGTTAAGGATTAAAATAGAAAAAGAGACAAATGGTAAATGGGAAAAAAGAGTAAAGATGGTAAAGGGGTAAAGATGGTGAAGGTGTAATTGATCAAAAGGATGAATATGGTAAAGGGGTGAAAGAATAAATTATGTGAGCATGGTGTAGGGGAAAAGGGAGTAAGTGAGACAAAGGGACAAATGGAAAATAATAGGTTTATGGGGTTGAAATTATAGAGGTCAAGAAATAAGAGTCTAAGGGAAAGGAGGAAGTAAATGGAATAATTAAATAACAACAATATACCTCAATGCTTAAAGATGTTGTTGAAGTTTTGTGATTATTTTGGTAGATTTTCATTGCTTTGTGATCTTATATCCAATATGATGAACTCCTTAAAAAGTGGATGATGCTCCCAAACCTGAAAAAAAGGCTCCAACCAACACTAACTTGGGTCAAGGAGAAGGGGGTATTTTTAACATTTGATGCCAAGAACCATGCCAAAAGAATGGAATAGTGAAATGTGGTGAATTTCTCCAAGTGGTCTCATTAGTGGTCATAAAATAAAAGGGGGTGAGATTAACACTTAGCTAATAGGTCTTCCACTTGGTTATTTTGTCTCTCAACTTTATAAAGAGTCCAAAATGGAGAGGGAATCATGCACATGGGCTCATACAGGTCCAAAATACCTTTCACCACTCACTTTATTCTTTTGGATAAGTGCCTCATAAATTTTGGCACCATTATCCATGTGGTTGCATGAGTAGTCATGAAAGACAAGGTGGTGAGATTCCCACCTTGATAATAGGTTTCCCACTTGGTTGGTTTATCTCCCACTTTTCACATGAGTCTAAATTTGAGTGGATATCATTCACATGGGCTCATATGAGTCTAAAATACTTTCCACCACCTTCTCTTGTCTTTTCCTAAGTACTTATAAAGATGCCCCATGCATTTTTCACCATTTTTTATATGGTATGAGGGTAAATTTGACATACTCCAAGGGGAACCCTTATGGTTCTTAATGATATCATGAGGAACCTTGAATGAGGGTCCCCAATAGGGTATGATGCTTCACTTCAAGCCACCTCATTTTTAAGCCATCTCACTTTCCATATCACATTTTACATCACATGCCATGCCACTTACCATGTCATCATGAATAGTGATAGTGGGTCCCACAATGAATAATGATAGTGAATAGTGATTTTAAATAATAGTATGTGAATAGGAAAATAACTATTTGGTTAGGTTAAGAGGGTTTGTTTAGGGGTTAAGAAGGTTTTAGGGGTTTTTGAGGCATTTAATCATCAAAAACTATAAGTGTGTAGTTTTCTAGTGTCTACATTTTTCCCCTTTTTGTTATGAAACTTTGAGTTAATAGACTAAAAACCAAAAAATGGATCACTTGGTCATAGGTCAAGATGACCCAAGTATGGGAGGAGGTGTTCCCCTTCAAACCTGAAGTCGATGAGGTAAAGTAGAATCAGGTGTGGGTTTGATAAGTGATTGGTGAGGAGGCACTAGGTGGTGACACAAGGTAGTTGGGTGTTTGAGATGCAAATATGCACAAAAAATAAGACTAAGTATGATAGCCAGGAGAACACATGGAAAAAAGTTGCCAATGTTGGTTAATCTATGTTTAGGTCTAGAGGGACATATTTTATGGGTAACTAGTCTATAACATTAGTCATAGCTAATGAGGGCATGCCTATCAAGTGATCTACATAGGGTCAGGATTTGTTGTAGGTATCCAAAGTAGGAAATGTTCCTATAAAACAACTCAAATGGTCAGGTCATACAAAAATACAACATGGAAAGGTTGGTTAGTGTAATTAAAATGACCTAAGTAAGGTTGTTGTAAAGTAATGTAATAATTTGGGTCTAAATCACCAATGTTGAGGTGGAGATGGTCAAATGGTCAGTTGGTCAGAGAGAGTGGTTGGTAAGGGTTTAGGTAGGGGGTGGTTGAGCTAACTCCATATGCACTAGGCAAGTGGATGCTTCCTACATAGTTCTATAGATGTGATATCCAACAAAACTTTGGGCCAAATGTAGTTCTTAGTGGAGTTTAGATGGGCTTCTATAATGTGATATACCATGTGGTTAGCTATATGTTGATAGTTTGGTAATGATTAGCTATCATGGTGTAGATTGGTGAATATTCATTATAATAATACCATATGCATTAGGGAGAGAGGACATAGATGAGTAAGGTAGGATAAATGAATGGGTAGCAAAAGGTTAAACATCACAAATGTCATGTGATGGAGCTAAGCCAAATAAGAGGTACCTTCATGAAGAGGTTATGCCTCCTAAAATTGTGTGAGTATAAGTATAGTGTTGGCATCTATTACTATGAGTTGATTTTTAGGAGGTGGGTGTCTATTAGGATCTACATAATCTTTGTGGTAAAGGTTCATTACCATTATGAGTAATGTTTTAAGGGTAATAACAAAGTGACAACCAACAAATAATTTCTTTGATGGTTAGGTAGATTATATGAGTTAAAATTTTGGTAGCATAGTGAATGATAGAGGATGGACCTTGCCTAACCCAAGAGTTTCATGGGTAGGTTAAACACATTGTGTCCATGTCTACATCCTTAGAGGTGTGACCATTATAGCAACCTAAGGTTGGAATATAAGTTACATCAACTAGGTTAAGGTGATACCAATGCAAATAACCACCAGGCCCTTAAGGATCTCAAGATGACAAAGCAAGTAGATACATAAAATGTGGGTTAGATGATATAGGTAAAAAAAGACATCATGACAGTGCATAATGATTGTATTGAGTATGACTAGGTGGATTGAGGGCAATTTTTCTACATGAAAAGGTAATTAGACATGACCATTTCAAATGGGAATACTATTTAAAGGAATAATTGACATCATAAGACCCTCCCTATCGATGGAAGAAATCCCATGTCAGTGAGGAATAATATTAGGTAGTTTATTTAAAGGATAATGATAAGAATGAATACCTATCAGAAAGTCATTTGGTTTTGTAGGTTATTCAGGTTGTAGAGAGCTACCATAGGTTGAAGATGGTAAATAATGGGATCAATGGTGGAGATAATAAACAACCCCCATGACTCTAAATAATCTACATGATGAATTTTCATATCTACCAAATATTGCAACATGCAATGGTGATAATGGAAATGTTGTTGAACCAACAATAAGAGGAAAGGTACTCATGTCTTGAGCTCGAGCCTAAAATATTACCTCCTTAATAATGAATAAGGTGAGACTTTTGTTATGAAAGGTGTAGGGATAGAGAACATGACCTTCAACCTATTTATGAAGGGAACCTTCACTATCTAAGGGGATGCACATTAAAGCAACAATAGGTGGTACTTATGTGAGAAAAACAATTGGAACATAGGGAAATAATGGCTATAATGGGTGAGTAGGGTGAAAGACCCAAAGTGGAATATTATTCTCTCCTTATGGGGATGAATGTGAAAGAGAAGAATAGAGTACACCCTTTAGTGCCACTGATATAGGGAATGTGATAGATGTTAGCTCGAGGAGTAATCAAGTAGAAGGGTGGCTAAACATAAATCTAGAGTCATCAGATAATTGACCTAATGCTTAGGTAGGAAAATAATGTATGTAGAGTCCTTAGGTGAGGTGTGGATAATCTAATAACTTTGTATGCACTGTACGACTCTTCAGACCCTTAAATAAAATATTACATAGTTTGCTATAAACATTTACAAAATGTATTGGATGTCATTATTTGAATGTTATCATGCTTAAGATTATGTGGATTACATGGTTATGGTTATGGTTATGATTTTTATGGTTATGGTTATTGTAATCTCTCTTAAGTTAAAGTAGATGGGGTAAGGCAATGAACAACACTAATGGTAAAGTGAAAAATATAATCAAGAGAGAAATGCCATAATGAAAATATTAATTAAACACATTAGGATGAGAAGAGGGAATGATGTTTCTTCTATGATAAGGACTAAAAATAAACCCAAAGTGGGCTTGGGTTAATGAACATAAGTCCTATGAATGTGTCACATGAGCATGTTTTTAAGGATAAAAAAGATGTGTTGATCACACTCTATCAAGTACATACAAAATGTGTAGAGGGTTTAAAGGTTAAAGAGATGATGGATAGGGTGAAGGGAATAGTTGGAGAGGGAAAAATGTATAACCCATGATTAACTGATAAAGATACTAAAGAAAGAAATGGATGTCTTGAAGCAGTGACCTTGACAAGATTACATGCATTAAAGTAAGAGAGTAGGGGACACAAGGAAATAAACATGTATATACATGTATAATCAATGTGATTGGTTACCAAACTCTAATGAGTGAGAATATAGAGTGATAATGGGAGAATATAAATGGGATCCAATAAAGGATGAGGTGAAGGTGGACTAGGAGATGCATGAAGAGATAGGTAAAGAAAAAAATGAGTTCATAGATAAAGATGAAGGTGGATAAGGATGGAAGGAGCCAAGAAAGATATGGAGGATGAAAGAAAGAAGGTTTAGAAGAAAAATGAATGTCAACAAGGGAGATGAAAAAGATGAAATATAACAAAGAAAAGAGAAGAAAAATAAAAGGTCGAAGATGGGGGTTTGAGGAATGCACTATAGACTGATAGATTAGAGAATTGAAAAGGATGGGGAAAGAAGTGTAATAATTATGAAGTGTAAGGGGAGGATGATACATATGGGAGGCCATGAAAGTTTTGAAAATAAGTCCAAAAAAAGCCAAGGAGAAAATAGTTTTGTGATGAAAATGAAAAAGAAAAAAATACATAGAAGAAAAGGAAACAAGAGGGAAAAAGAGCGAAATGAGGATGTGAAAAAGATTATAGAAGAGTGAAGAAGTAGGTGATTACACGACCAAGTAAGCATGGATGATGATAGGCAAGGAGAGGAATAATGAATAAAATCAGATGGTGGTGTTGGAGATGAGAATGGGATGGAAAATGGGAAATGGGCTAAGAAAAATAAGGGGAAGAAAAGGATTGGTGGATAAGCAGCTAAAGAGATAAGGTATGTGCTAATCAGCTTATTAGAAGAGATTGATAAGCTAAATGGGTGATTAAAAGAGATTAACAAGCCAAAAAGTGGTGAGGTGGTGAAGAAATAAGGGATTATAATGAAAAGGAATGGGATAAAAATATAGGATGAAGATTAGGGATGATAAGTAGGAAAAGGGAGAATTGAAGTAAAGATATAAAGCATAGATACTCACATAGATGTAAAAGACAAGTGAGTACCAAGATGAAAAGTGGAAAATGAGAATTCCAGGTAAAAAAGGTTAGGACTAATAAGAATAAAACGGAAATTATGGAAGGATTCTCAGAGGATAAAGACCCAATTAGAAGCTAGTTATGGAAGAAAAGAATGGAAAAGATGGAGTGGAAAAATAATAGAGTGGTGGCACACGTAAGAAAAAAATGGGATACTAAAAGAAATAGAAAACATGCCAAATTGAAAAGATGGGAAAGAGGAAAACATGAACTAAAAATTAGAATGAAGGTGGTTTAGAAGTAGTGGAAGAGTAGTAAGAAGGTGGTAGAAAAGAAGGGAAGGGGGTAAAAGTGTCCATCAGTGTGCAAGGGAATAGGATGATTTAGATTTGGTGAGGAAAAGAGAGTGAGGAAGAGGGTATGATAGATTTCTAAAGTTAAGGGGAAAGGATGAGGATGGTGGAATAAGTCAAAGGGGATAAAGAACATAGTTGGTAAGAAGTGGAGAAAGGGACAAAAAACATGAAAAGTGGGTGGGGGAGTGAACCATGAAGCATGTGTAACAAAAGGTGATGGGGAGGCCAATGAAGAATAATAGGTGGTGTCTTTATGGGAGATAAGAGGGGCCAATGAGGAAGGTTATCAATCCTTCTGTTAAAAGAGATTGATAGGCTAGAATAGTGGTTAAAAGAGACTGACTAGCTAGAAAAGTGGTTAAAAGAGATTGACAAGATAAAGAGAGAGAGGTGGTGAGGAAATAGGTAGAGAAGTGGAGGAAAAAATATTATGTGAGAAGGTCAAATAAAGGATGAAAATAAGCTAACCTCAGTAACTGAACACTACCTACAGAGTCCAAAAAGACCTCAGGCTAATGTAGTTTTCCCAATAATTAGTGAAAAACCAAGAGGAAGTATTAGGTGATGTCAAAATACAAGGATGCTAGGAAAAATACAAATCGTCCCTGATATAGGATGCTCTAAGAAAGAAGGAATTATTAGAAATAGAATTAATGAGAAGAAAAAGGGGAGGCTAATTAGTTGTTAATGGCCAAACTACCTTTAGAAGTCAAGCAATGCCTACATAGTTCATGAACATCAGGCCAATGTAGTTCCACTAGGGTTGGAAAATGGTGCTCAAATTGGTTTCCCTAATTTGGTGGACCATGTGGTTTATTTTTGTTGAAGGTTTGCAAAGAAAGTGTGTGTATTGAAGGCAATTTGAGGTTGCAGAAAGGTATCCCTAGAAGGTGGGTTGATTGACACTAATGTTATTTATGGTTTTCATGGATGATAGTGGTAACACATATGTAGGTTAGATTACCATACTAGATGTGGAACAAGACATGAAAAATCATGAGACATAGGTCTAATAAAATACATGACTCAATGAGGATATAATAAGAAATGAGGTGTAATTCCTATTTGTTGACAAGGATGAAGTAAAACAAAACCCAAAGTTGGATTGACTTAAGGAACATAAGCCTTTTGAATGCTTCATGTTAGTATGCATTGGTTGGTAAAATAATTTTCTTGATCATAGTGTGCCAAGTAAGCTCAAAATCCCTTGATTTATAGATAATATAAAGGAGAGATGGGCAATAGGTGGTGTGAAGGATAATGGGTTATATGTATAGTAACCTTATGTGGGTAAGTTTGCCCCTTCTATAGGTGACCTAAGAATGATAATAGACAAGTTCATGTCATATGCTAGATGTAGAATGATCAATGTGGGAAGTCTACATTTTAAAGTCTATTGTGGATTCCATATTATTATTCTATTTGATAGCCGATTATGGCTTTCAAGATTAATTAGAATTTTCTTTGATTGTGATACTGTATCTTTTGCTTTATATGGGAAGTTGATCAATACAAGAAGCTTCTAATAAATTTCTCTATTTTTGTAAAATTTGACTTAGCCATCCTTAAATGGAGTCATATAAGTTTATATTCTTTGTTTAATGTCTTTTGATAGTTTTTCTTTGAGGGAGTAGTCTACCTTTAGTGTAAGAAATTTTTATTTTGTTTTTATGTAGTTATCCTTCAAGTGAATAGTCTGCAATGCTTAAGATATTGACCCAAGTAATATTTTGTTATTCAAATTATTTTTGGATGTGATTATTTTTAAGACATGGATAAGTCTAATTAGGTTCATAGGTTTACCTTTATGAGGGAAAAAATTTAACACAATGGGGTTAAATGATAGGTGAAAGGAGGTGGTTTGAGAGACAATGACCATGGGATTCCATCTTATTAGAGGTGAAAAGTATCCATAAGAACCATGATATGGGTAGATATTTAGTACCCATATTTAGGATTAGGCTATGAATATGATGCTTAATCATATGGTTTTATGTTGTAATCAATTGTCCTCATAAGGACAAGAGGAAGATGGGTGAAGGTGAAAATCTCATTAATCAAGGGACAATTTTAAATTAGCCAAAAAGTGAGAAAGATCCTACTTTAATAGAAGAATAGATGTAGAGGCAAAGCATTGAGAGGATTAGGTTATGGTTTTCCTTTGAGAGAGGACAAATTATAAGCTCCTAATCCATACTTATGGGTTATGATGTAGGATGCAAGCCAATTGAAAGAAAAATCACGTCATTTACTTTTTTCCATGTTCGTCACAAGTTGGTTTGTTTTTAGGATAAGGTCTCCAATATTGAAGTCTCATGATTTGACGTGTTTTTCATAAGCATGCTTGATGTGTTCTTGATAGAAATGAAGATGTTTAAAGGTGGCTAGATGATTCTCATCGAGTAACTCAAGCTGATCCAAATGGTATTGATGATAATCATCCTCAGAGATGAACTCTTACAAAGGTATGCAAAGGGATTGGATTTGGGATTTGAGAGGTAAGACTACCTCTGCTATGAAGACCAGAGAGAAAGGGTTATCACTCATAAATGTTCTAATTCTAGTGAAATAGGCCCATAAAGTGAAGGGGATGTGCAAATTCCAATCCTGACCTAAAGCATTGACTACTTTGGTTAGCATTTTATTAAGGATTTTTTAGAGGCTTTTACCTATCCATTTTATTGTAAATGATAAGGTGAGGAAAAACTTAGGTCAATGATGAACACATCATATATACCGTAAACATGCTTATTTTTTAAATATTTTCCATTATATGTGATGATCTTATGAGGAACACTGAAGTGGCAGATGATATAATGGTTGATAAAGTCAATGATCTTCTCCACTTTGGTTGAGATGAGAGGGATAGATTTCACCCACTTGGTGAAATATTTGGTGGATGTGATAATGGAGCTATGCCATTGTGAAGAATGGGGGCTGATCTCCCTGATGAGATCGAGCCCCCATTGTGAGAAAGGCTAAAATTCCTTAGATACTTGGAGGCCCTTAGCTAGTGTGTGATGTAAATTAGCATGTTGTTGAAATTTAACACACTTTTTTACATAATCACAATAGTCTTGGTCAAGTGTGGGATAATAGTATCTAAGGCAAAGGATACGTTTAATTATTGTTAGACCGCTAAAGTGTCCCTCATAGATCCCATCATGCATTTCCATGATGGCATGGGAAGATTTATGGTTGCATAGGCAATGAAGAAGGAGACCATAAAAACCATGTTTATAAAGGATTCCCCCTAGTATTTTGTAATGAGAAGTACTCTAAATAAAGTTTCTTTGGGTATTCCTGGAGAGGTTAAGGGTAATGATGCCTAGGTTGAGGTAGTTAAGAGTTTGGTCATACCAAATCTTAGATGGGGATTCCTCCACATTACAAATGGTAGGGAGCTTAGATTGGTTATAAGAGGGTATAGTAAAATGATGAATGGTGACAAATATTTTAGAATTGGAAGGATAGGAAGGGATTATGGAAGTAAGGCAAACCATTATATCTATGAATTTATTGGTAGATCAGAAAATAGATTGGACCAGGTAATGTTAGAATGATGTTAAGAGTTTGTCAACTAAAATTTTGTATTTTTGTAAGACATCTTTCGTACATTGATAGGATCCATTGAATTGTTTGACCATGAGCTAGGAATCACCAAAGACATTGATGCTCTTAATTCCCAAGGCTAGAGTGGTTCATAGACCTATGACTAGGGCTTCATAATCAACCATATTGTTAGTGCATTCACAGTCAAGTTTGAAGGAAAGAGGAAGGGGTTCACTATTGAGAGGAATAAGAATAATTCCAATGCCCCTACCTTATTGGCACTTTGAACAATCGAAGAACATAATCATTTGGTATGTTATGTAATCTTGGAAAGATTATCAATGGATTCATCTAAGAACTCAAGAAGAACTAGTTGGTGATCTGCCAAAGGTGCTTTAGCCAATTGGTTGGCAATGAATTTCCCTTTTATTGACTTTTATTGAAGAAACTCAAGATCAAATTCTACTAAGAGCATAAGCCACTTGGCCATAAGTTGGTTTTGGTATGGCTTGGAATTCATGTACTTGAGTTGATAAGTGTTGGTTACGACATAGGTTTTATTGTTAAGAAGGTAGTGGTGGAAATTGGTGGCCATAAAATTTAGGTCTAAGCATAATTTCTTGGTATGCATATATAAATTTTCATATTCTACAAGCATGCAGCTAATGTAGTATACATCTTGCTCTCTATGTTGTTCATCTCATTGAGACAACATTGCCCTTAGGGAACGGTTGATGACAAAGATATATAGGAGAAAAGGGTGGTCATTCTTAGGAGGGATGAGGATAGGTGGTGAAAAAAGGTATTTTTTTGAGTGATTCCAAGGCTCTTTGACAATCGCCATTCCACTTGAAAGAGACATCCTTCTTCAGAAGGTGATGGAAGGTTTGGTACTGGTATAAAATCTAGGAAATGAAATGATGAATGGATTGAGGCTTTCCATGAATGCTACATAATTAATCAAGGTTACTCTAAGGAGCCATCTCCAATGTTTTCTTGACCTTGGTATGGTATAATTTGTTTCCTTGAAGGGAGATGATAAAGCCAAGAAGCTTCCTTGAAAGGAACCCAAAAACACATTTCTTGGGGTTAAGTATGACGTGGAAATGGATTAAGTGTTTGAATTTAATGTTGATAACTTTTAGATGATCTTGGTGAGCTTTGGATTTTCCCAAGAGATCATCAACATAGTCCTCTATGATGGTGTGGATGAGGTCATGGAAGATGTAGCTCATGGTTCATTGGTAAGTTGCACCAACATTCTTTAACCTAAAAGGCATGACTCTGTATCAAAAATTTCCTCAAGGAGTGGTAAAGGTAGTTTTATGCTACTCTTTAGGAGCAATCAAGATCTGATTGTAACCTAAAAACCTATTTATGAGAGATAACATCTCATGGTTGGTTGTAATATCAACAAGCTGGTTAATATTAGGTAGAGATAAGTCATCTTTAAGGTATGTGAGGTCAAGGTCATGAAATTCCACACAAATGCATAGACCCCTAGTGGCTTTGGTGATAGGTATGATATTTAAGACCCATTGGGGGAAATAAATGGGTTAAATGAAGTTTATCAATAAGAGACATTGAATTTCTTCTTTAATGAGAAGGGATATATGAAGATGCATGTGTCAAAGTTTTTATTCAATAGGATTGGCATCACATGAGTGACTATGTTATGGGTAGTGATTGTGGGGTTAATCCTATGAATATCATTGTAATACCAAGTGAATGCTATGTTGTAGTCTTGGAGGAAAGTGGCAAAGTCTCAAAGTTATTTGGCATTCAATGATTGGCCTAATTTGATAATGTGGGGGTTATTTGTAGTGCCTAAATTGATATCCATGCTGGATTCATTTAACATGGTCAAGGATTTAGGAGGAAGGGATTAATGGATTAAATAATCTGTGTCACCAAGGTAGTTGAGAATAGAATCATCATATTGATGTTGGATGGTGTTGATGGTAGGAGAATCATTTTCCACCATTTCAAGATGGATGAGAGGAAGGTTTCAAATTTGGCCATCATTTTGATAGGTTAGGGGGCCTAAACTAATGATGTTGATAAAAAAATTTAGGAGGAATGATATTAAAATATTTACGCTTTGAAGGAGGTTAGGTTGGTGAGGAGGGGATTTATTCCTTATGGTGTCAATAGGTTTGGGTGAATTGGTGGTTTCTTTAGGTGGCACAAACACTATGCCAAATGACTCATGATGTTTCTAGGTTTTGATCAAAGGTAACTCATGAGATCCTTGTTCATATCAGCATAAACCAAATCCCTTCTAGGCACACCTATGAAGGTATAATTTAGTGAATGATAGTTTGTCAACGTAGAAAAATTTAGAGGTGAATGGTTGGATAGAAGAGGTAATGGTGGGAGCAATAAGTGGCCAATAGATTCCCCCATAGATGAAGTTCATTTGATGGTTAGGGGCATCAAAAGGGACAATGGTTCTGATGTTAGCATCATATCAAGGGTCATGTTTGATATTCTTATATTCTTGGGGAGTAGGGAAAGCATCTAATGCTAGAAGGTGATAATCCCCTAATAAGAATCATTGGAATATATATCCCAAGGGCTAATCTATGGGGATATGTGAAGAAGGGATGGATGAGATAGTTGATGTTTCATCGATGGTTTGTGGTTGGGGTGTAGCTGTGGAAGGTGAATTGCATGGGTTTATGAGGACATCATTTGGGTGATAGGTCATATTGCATGTTGAGAAATGATTTGGGTCTGCTTGGATGTTGATGACCTAGACCTCATACTCAAACTTAATGTATTGATGGAGGGTAAAGGGAACACATTCCATAGATCAAATCCAAGGTCATCCTAATAATATGTTGTATTAGAATTGTCCTTACACCACATAGAAGATTTCATAGGGTGTGTGAGGTTCAACATGGATATGAAGGATGATGGTTCCCAAGGTAATGGACATAATGTTGTTAAAAGATTGAAGGACCACTATGAATTTTGATATGATAGTATCTTGTAAACTAAGTTGGCCATAAGCATAAGAGGATATGATGTTAATGATATCTCCACCATCTATCATCACCCTTTTGAAATGGGTTTAGTTGATGTAAGTGGTAATAAAAATTTGGGGATCTAGGTCCTCAAGGTAGATGGAAGGTATTTCTAAATTCATAAAGGTTATAAGGTTAGAAGTTTGGAGGGCACCAACAAATACAGCTAAAGGTTGAGGGTCATTGGGTTTGACCTCAACAGATTGAAAGTCCCATATGAGTACTTGGAGATGATGGGGAGAAGTATAAATCAACTCATATAGGCTCATTTTTGTCAAGGTCTAATGAAGCTACTTAAGGATAGCTTTTTGAATAGAAGTTGCATATGGGTTAGGGTATGAAGGTTTAGATTGGGGGGAAGTTAAGATAGACACCTTGGATTTGATTGAAGATGGAGATGGTTGGGTGTGGTTTGCTTGAGAATGTCAAGAGGGATAAGTCTAAGAAATGGACACCTTAGCCTTCCCTTTATCCTTTTGTTATGATCTAGTAACCACATTGTGTTAGGATGTGGAGCTAAAAGCTTCACCAAGGAGCATACATTAGCAGATTTGGGTCTACATAGACACCAGCATCAGTCAGGAGTGACCGACGTCGGTCAGGAACAGTTGTAGAGGTGCCGACATCGGCAGTGGGTCGGCCGACGGTAGTCACAGACAAGCAGCAAGAACCGACGTCAGTTACCTGCATGTCTAGAAAGCTATTTCCATGGACAGAAGTGAGTGTTTACATGATGAGTTTGAGTTGTAGTCTCAAGCTCACATCTCTATTATTGGCAATACTATTTTTAGAGCCCTTGCTCAAGTGGCTTAACTGTTTGTTGGAAATGCATGCTCAAGTCTCCTAATTCTATATGTAGAATTAGATCTTCTTAGCTTATTGTAGTTGTAGTAGTTATTTGTGAATTATTGTAATTCATTGTGTGTGAAGAATAGTATAGAATTGAATCAATCTAGGTTTGTTGGAGTTGATTGTTCTTGAGAGAGAGAGCTCTTGAGGAATAGAGATCTAGTGAGATATGTATACACCTAGGAGAGGTGTGGAAGAAAGAAGTTTCTTCAATTGTATTCCTTTTGTAAAGAGTTTGTTAATACAAGTTTTCAGGGTAGTTTCTTGTATCTCTTGTTCTTGCTGTTTATCATTCCAGTTACTTGTCTATCTGATTTAATTCCACGTTTATTGCTTTCAAAAGTGTAATCTATTGTTGGTTGATCCCTAACAAGTGGTATCATAGCCTAGGTTGCAGGTTCAAAGCTTGATATCCATCAAGTGGTATCAAAGCTCAGGTTCACTAACAGGTGGTTCAAATCTGTGTAGTGTGTATTGATTACAAGTTCTCACAGGGGTTTCTGCAAGGATTTCTATTTGAGTGGGAGAAGCAATGGCAGATGAAAGTAAACTGAGAATGGAAAAGTTCAATGGCAAAAATTACCAACACTGGAGAATGCAGATAGAGGATTATCTATATCAGAAAGATCTCTACTTACCATTAGGTGGGGTTGCAAAGAAGCCCAAAGACATGGAGGATGAAGAATGGAAAGTTCTTGATAGAAAGGCTCTGGGGTCTATAAGACTGAGTCTAGCATCCACTGTGATATCCAATTTATCATAGGCAAAGTCTACGGTAGAGTTGATGACTACGTTAGCAAATTTGTATGAAAAACCCTTAGCTTCTAATAAGGTATATCTTATGAAGTAGTTATTTAATTTGCATATGAATGAAGGTGGATCTGTTTCTACTCATCTAAATGATTTCAATGGAATTGTGAATCAATTAAGTTCAGTGAATATAGTGTTTGATGATGAAATAAAAGCTCTTTTGATATTATGTTCTTTGCCTGAAAGCTGGCATGGCTTAGTGATGGTAGTAAGTAATACTACATCTGCATCAAATATTTTGAAAGTAGAGGATGTTGTTAGTGTTATCTTGAATGAGGAAATACGCAGGAAAAGCACATAAGAGGCATCTGGGAATGCTTTAAGTTTTGAGAGTAGGGGAAGGCAGAAAGAGAAGAGCAAGAAAGGCAGATCAAGATCCAAATCTAAGGGGAAAGGCAGATCTAAATCCAAAAATGGTAGAAGGCCGCAATGCTGGAATTGTGGAAAGATGGGACACATAAGCAGAGACTGTTGATCAAAGCCTAAGGAGGACAATCAGCATGAAGGAAAGGAAGAAGCCAAGGTTGCAGGTATTGCACAAGATGCTTTAATTTTCTCTCTGCATAATAATATAGAATCTTGGGTATTATATTCTGGTGCATCTTTTCATGCTACCCCTAACAGGGAATATTTTAGTGACTATATCCATGGAGATTTTGGAATAGTGTATCTAGGGGATGATGAGCCCTATAAAATAATTGGCAAAGGTAAAGTATAGCTGAAGATGCAGAATAGCAACACATGGGTGTTGAGAGATGTGATGCACATTCCTAGCTTGAAGAGAAATTTGATTTCTGCAAGAAAGTTAGGGGATGAGGGTTGTGTAGTAACTCTCATAGCAGAATCTTGGAAGGTGACCAAGGGTGCACTTGTTATGGCCAGAGGTAAGAGAGAAGGTACTCTCTATTTGTGTAATTGTGTTACTAACAAATCTCCTTCTATATTATCTACTTCAGATGTGGATGCTAAATTGTGGCACTCAAGGCTTGGCCACATGAGTGAGAAGGGGATGTCAATTCTTAAATCCAAAGGTATGCTTTCAAATTTAAAAGGCATAGATATAGAGTTTTGTGAGCACTGTGTATTTGGAAAATAGAAAAGGGTTAGTTTTCTCAAGACTGGGTCTACTAAGAAGAGGCATAAGTTGGAGCTTGTTCACACAGATGTGTGGGGACCGGCTCAGGTTGCTTCCATTGGAGGATCACAGTACTATGTATCTTTCATAGACGATGCTACAAGGAAGGTATGGATCTATTGTATTAGAAGAAAATCTGATGTATTTGAGACTTTTAAGGTTTGGAAAGCTATGTTGAGAATGAAACAGGTAAAAGATTAAAGTGCCTGAGATCAGACAATGGCGGTGAGTTCTGCAGTCATAAGTTCAGAGATTATTGTTACATGCATGGAATCCACAGGCAAAGGACAGTTTCAAGGACACCTCAGCAGAATGGAATTGCTGAAAGGATGAATAAGACAATAATGGAGCATGCAAGATGTATGAGATTGCATGCTGGTTTGCCCTTATAGTTTTGGGCACAAGCTGTTGACACTGCAGTGTACCTGATTAATAGAGGACCCTCTACAACTCTGGATGGTGGTATTCCAGAAGAGGCATGGACAGGTAAAAGGGTTGATCTCTCATATCTCAAAGTTTTTGGTTGTGAAGCCTTTGTGCACATAAATAAAGAAAATAGAAAGAAGCTTGATGCTAAGTCTATGAGGTGCACGTTTATTGGCTATGGCTCAGATGATTTTGGTTACAGATTGTGGAATCTAGAAACTAACAAGGTAATCAAGAGCCGTGATGTTGTTTTCAATGAAAGAGTGATGTATTGTGATCAGCTAAGGAAGCAGAATCAATTTGAGCAGAGCAATGGTGAATTGGATGAGGTGAAAGTCCAAGATGAGCTCGCGGGAAAAATAAATAATCACTTGCAGGAAAACACATAGACCGACATCGACAGGGTAGGAACCGGCGTCGGCAGTACAGAAACCGGCATCGACCGTATAGAGACCGACATCGGTAGAACAGGCACCAAGGTCAGTTAGGGAGAATCAACGTCAGCCAGTAATAGGTCTAGAAGTGATCGAGGTCGGTCACTATCAGAGAATTTGGGTGGACAGCGTGTTGTGAATGAGTCTCAGACACCCATCAGGAGGTCAGAAAGGGTGAGTAAGCCTCCAATTAGATATTCTCCTTCTTTATTTTATTTATTGCTAACTGATGGTGGAGAACCAGAGAGTTTTGAAGAAGCAATACAGGTGGAGTCCAAGAGTGAGTGGGAGCATGGCATGGTTGAGGAGTTGGAGTCCTTAAGAGAGAACCAAACATGGGATTTGGTTGAATTGCCAGCTAGCAAGAGAACACTCAAGAACAGATGGACCTATAGGTTGAAAGAAGGTGAGAATGGATAGATGAGATATAAGGCTAGATTAGTAGTAAAAGGATTTGCACAAAAGCCAGGTATTGACTTTGGTGAGATTTTTTCTAATGTTGTTAAAATGACTTCTATAAGGGTTGTATTGTCTTTGGTTGCTTTTGAGGATTTGCATCTTGAGCAGCTAGATGTTAAGACATCATTTCTTCATGGAGATTTGGATGAGGAAATATATATGGAATAGCCAGAAGGATTCGAGGTCAAGGGTAAGGAGAATTTTGTGTGCAGATTGAAGAAAAGCTTGTATGGCCTCAAGCAAGCTCTTAGGCAATGGTATTTAAAATTTGACAGGTTTATGATTGAGCATGGCTACAGTAGGTGTCAATCTGACCATTGCATGTATTTCAAGAGATTTGATAATGGTAGATATATTATTCTATTGTTGTATGTAGATGATATGCTGGTTGCAAGATCTCACATGCAGGATATCTCAGAGCTTAAGGTGAAATTAGCTCAAACGTTTGCTATGAAGGATTTGGGAGCAGCAAAAAAAATCCTTGGCATGAGCATTAAGAGAGACAGGAAAAATCACAGGTTGATATTGTCTCAAGAAGATTATGTGGACAAGGTGTTGAAATGGTTCAATATGCAGGATGCTAAACCGGTAAGCACACCTTTGGCTGGACATTTTAAGTTAAGTAAAGAACAATGTCCTAATTCATATGATGAGGTAAAGTACATGAGTAAGGTTCCATATTCTTCCACAGTAGGGAGTTTGATGTATGCAATGGTGTGTACTAGATCGGATATTGCCCAAGCAGTGGGAGTGGTAAGTAAGTATATGGCTAATCCAAGTAAGGAACATTGGAAAGCAGTTCAGTGGATCCTTAGATATCTGAGAGGAACCAGCAGTAGGCACTTGTGCTATGGAGGTTCAGATACTTCTCTACATGGTTATGTAGATTCAGATATGGCAGGTGATTTGGATGGCAGGAGGAGCACTACAGGTTATGTTTTCACTGTAGGCAGAACGGCGGTTAGCTGGATATCTAAGTTGCAGAAGGTTGTTGCCTTGTCAACTACAGAAGCAGAGTATATTGCAGCCATAGAGGCTAGCAAAGAGATGATATTGATGACACGGTTCATGGATGAGCTTGGTAGGGAGCATGAGAGTTGCATATTGTATAGTGACAGTCAGAGTGCAATCCATTTGGCTAAAAATTCAGCCTTTCATTCAAGAACAAAGCACATACAGCTAAGGTATCACTTCATATGATAGGTATTGGAAGATGGTGAGTTGAAGCTGGAGAAGATCCATACGGATAGGAATCCTATTGATATGTTAACCAAGCCAATTACAAAGGAGAAGTTGAATCTTCATTCAACTTCTGTTGGTCTTCATGATTGATTTGAAGATGGAGGAGCTAGAAGATGTTGTTATACAGGTACTGGTGCAGCTGTTTATCTCCAAGTGGGAGATTGTTAGGATGTGGAGCTAAAAGCTTCACCAATGAGCATACATTAGTAGATTCGAGTCTACACAGACACCAGCATCGGTCAGGAGCAACCGACATTAGTCAGGAACAGTTGCAGAGGTGCCGACATCGGCAGTGGGTTGGCCGACGACGGTCACAGACAAGCAGCAGAAACCGGCGTTGGTTACCTGCGTGTCCAGAAAGCTATTTCCGTGGATAGAAGCGAGTGTTTACATGATGAGTTTGAGTTGTAGTCTCAAGCTCACATCTCTATTATTGGCAATACTATTTTTAGAGCCCTTGTTCAAGTGGCTTAACTGTTTGTTGGAAGTGCATGCTCAAGTCTCCTAATTCTATATGTAGAATTAGATCTTCCTAGCTTATTGTAGTTGTAGTAGTTATTTGTGAATTATTGTAATTCATTGTGTGTGAAGAACAATATAGAATTGAATCAATCTAGGTTTGTTAGAATTGATTGTTCTTGAGAGAGAGAGCTCTTGAGGAATAGAGATCTAGTGAGAGATCTATACACCTAGGAGAGGTGTGGAAGAAAGAAGTTTCTTTAATTGTATTCCTTTTGTAAAGAGTTTGTTAATACAAGTTTTCAGGGTGGTTTCTTGTATCTCTTGTTCTTGTTGTTTATCATTCTAGTTACTTGTCTATTTGATTTAATTCCGTGTTTATTGCTTTCACAAGTGTAATCTATTGTTGGTTGATCCCCAACACATTGATGGTATGGATAGAAGGAGAGGGTGAGGTAGTAGAGTGGTCAGACTCATCTTCATTCTTAGGTGAGATTAGAGGAGTGGGTAAGCATTAGGTAGGTATGAGTGTTGTTTAGGTTGGTATGGGTAACACATGAGGTTCCTCTATTAATAGATCATCCTCATCATAAAGGTGGTGGATGAGAGTTTGGAGAGCTTTGCAATTCTACGTATCATGGCTAGGTGTCCTATGGTACAAACAAATAAAAAAATTATTGAACCATGATGGTTTGGGTTGTGAAGGGTAAAAGTATTTGATGGGTGGTAAGATAAAGAAAGAGGTTTGAAATAGCCATTGGAGAATGGTTAAGTAAGACTCGATTGAAGGTGGTAAAGGTATGGTAATTTTTGTTTTGGGTATTGAGGTAAAAGGTGGTTTGGAAGTAGGTTTGGTGATAGGTGTCTTAGGTAAGGTGGTACACTTGGTTGATGGTTTTGGTTTAGGAAATATGGTTGATGAGCTAGAGGTAGAGGATGGCAAGGTAGGTAACTTAAGAGGCACATTAGGAAGCAAGTGTGAATGTGTAACCAATAGAGGTGGTGGGGTTTTGGCAAAAATAATGGGATTCATGCTCAAAGTAGAGGGATGAGCACCCAAAATAGAGGGAAAGGTTGAGGGAGTTAAAATTTGAGGCTTTTCACCTTTGGGTGGTTTTACCTCTTTGGTTTCTTTAGTTGTTGGTTTTAGAGGGGGTTTGGTTGTTTTAATTGTCCTAGTGGGTTTAGGTGTTTGAGGGTCAGTTAATTTGGAGGAGGATTTGGTTGGTTGGGTGGAGGTTTTGGTTGTTTTAGAAGGCATAGGCTGGTTTTCAAAATAAGGGGTTAGTGGTTATGGTTTGGTTCCCTTAATTTTATCTTGACTTTTGATATAAGGTTCCAAAATTAGAGGTTTAGTGGGTGAAATTATATTTTCTTATGAGATAACTTACAAAGGTGGAATGGATGGTTCTATAATAGGGGAGATAGGTGTGGTAACCTTTGTCAAAGGTATGGATATGGTT
Organism: Torreya grandis; assembly: GCA_037957365.1. Classification (NCBI taxonomy): domain Eukaryota; kingdom Viridiplantae; phylum Streptophyta; class Pinopsida; order Cupressales; family Taxaceae; genus Torreya; species Torreya grandis. The sequence goes on from JARHVA010008807.1 coordinate 308,978, forward strand.
ACTTCCTTTGCTTGGGTGTTTAAAAGGGTAGAAGGTAACTCTATTTCAATAAGTGAAGGGGGATTGGTAGATTAGTGAATGGGTTGTTTATTAGTTGGTGCATTAAGAACCATGTTAATGGTATGAGTGTTAGGAGAGCATTCGATGTTGTTACTCTAATTTTTGGTAGGAGCATGGTTTGGATAAGGTTGCCTAAATATATCAATGGCCTAGTTGGGTGGTGTATTAGGGTTGTCCAATCTAAGCTCTCCCTTGTCAATGATGGATTGGATAGGGTATTTAAAGGTATTACACCTATTGATATCATGTCTTATGACTTGATGAAAGGCATAATGGTCATTTTAATTATACCAACCCAAAATAGGGTGAGAAGTATCAAACTATTAGGGTGGTTTAATTGGTGGAAGTTGGATGATATTAGCTTTTAATAACTTTTCCAAAATAAAAGCACAGGGTTCCCCAAGTGGAGTTAATTACTTATAGTTAATCCAAGTTTGGTTCCTTAGGTTTTGGTTTAAAGAATTAAAGGATTTATAGGTTTGGTTCCTTAGGCTTTGTTGGCTGATAGATGGTGGAGGTATATATTTGAGGATAATAGTATTGGTGGTTGATTTATTTTTGGTGTTGGGTTTGGTTTGGTGGTTTAGTTTGGAAGAAGAGGGCTCATTAGGCTTGTAAGTGGGGTTCTTGTTTATGACTTTGAGTTCTCTTTCATCCATGGCTCAGTTCTCTAGTTTATGAGCCATATGTAAAAAGCTTCATCAAAGGTCCAAAATTTTTTGACACGTAATGTGGATGAAATATGTTTTGCACATGCCCAAGAAAAGAGCACTATAAGTTCAAGTTGAGGTAATGAAAAGGAAATTTTGTTGATTAGGCTCTCTAATGAGCCTTAAAATTGGCAATAGATTCATCTTCAAATTTCCAAATGGAGTAAAGGTCGATAATATAAAATATCTTAGATATATTTATTAAAAAGTGATCCAAGAAGTTTTGGGATAGCTAGGTGAAAGAGAGGATGGAATGTTTGGGTATGACACCATACCAATCCAATGCTGATCTGAATAATTACATAGGGAAGGTATAGAGGAGAATATCATCATCATGAGAAATCAAGTAGAATGAATGATACAATATATTAAATGTTTTAGATGGTCTTATTATTAAACTTGGTAAATTTTAGAAGTTCTCATTAGGCTAGGTAAGGTTTGATGGGGACTAAAGCGTGAATAGGCTCATTATAAATTTGATCATAAGATAGGAGATTATGGGATCCATAGATAGATGACTCAAGGATATTCATCTTATCCATGATAAACTTCATGAAGTATAGTTAAGGTTTTTGGGATGTGTAGTTATATGGTATGTTTTGTTGAGGTTGGGCAATGGGTGAAAAATTGGTAGATGATTGACATGACTCCACATATTGGTATATGGTCCTTAGAGGTTGGGTGGAAGATATATATTGGTATGTGGATGTTAATGGTTGGTTATAGGTGGGTTTTTGGGTAGTGCTAATATTCCCTTATGGGTTATGAAGATAACTAAAGGTTACTTATTGGATAAGAGTGGTATTTGGGTTAGTGGCTAATGGAAGGGTAGTGACCCTTGTGATGATCAGTGGTAACATGGAGGTTATAGACACCATAAGGCTTGGAAGAGAAGTATTTTTTGATAGATTGGAGGTAACTAGAGGAAGATGGGTGGAACTAGAGGTAAGAACTCCTATTTTAGGGGAGTGATTAGTAGGAGGCATAAGGGTGGTCAAAGTTTGAGTTGGTTGGTCTTGAATGGTAGTTTTGAGGGGGTTATTGGTTAATTATAAGGTTTGTGAAATTAAAAGGTGAGTAGTACTCATGGTAGTGGAGGTAATCCCCATGAGGTAGAGAGGCATTCCATAAGGTAGATCTATGGGTGGGGTTGAAACCAAGATTTGGTAAGATGTAGTTCGAAGGTAATGTTGTAGGGTGACCTGATTATTGTTTAGGAAAGTGGAAAATTCCACATCTCTTGGGATTATCTAAATAGGAATTTTTAGAGAGTGAGGGGATTATGTGGGTTCAAAAACATGTTCCATTAATGGAGAGGTGGAAGAGATTTGTTGACTTGGTGGTGGGTTTTGTTCCTCAAGTTCCCTTCACTATTGGTGAGTAAGAACCATATGAGAAGATACAAAAGGGATGATACGTTCTCACACCTCAAACAAGGATCAATAAAAAAACATTCAATGAAAACAATTCAATCACTAGGATTATGTTAAACCTTAAAATTTAAATTATCTCTCTTTTGACTTATGGCTTAGAAAAATGTGAAGAAGAAATTGGCTTAAATTGGTCCTAGAAAGCCATCTATTTTTTGATTCTAGTTGCATTTAGGTGCTCAAAAGGAAGTCTATATTGGATTGGGTACATGGCTTGATACTTGGGGCTTTCTCCCCTCACATCATAATCTTGTAGCTAGTATAGGTGCTTAGCCTTTATACCATTTATCTAGAGTTTATACTCAACTAGAGAGCTGAGTTGGTTATTCTCTCGATGATTAAATTCAAGTATGATAACTGGGAGAGGGTAAGGTGATCCGCTAGGTGATAAAATCCTAGTTTTGCCTTATCTCAAGTGTGATTTTATGTTTTTTTTTGAAAAAGTGGTTTTGGTTTTTGTAACATTTTCTATGATTAATTTTATTTGATGAATTAATCTAGGTGAACTAAGACAAGCAATCAAACAATGAATGCAAATTAATTTTAAACCAAAGGAAAATTTTAGATTTGTTTGAATGAATACAAAAGGTTATAAATGTAACTTAAATTCAAGATGAATATGAAATTCCTAATCCTAGGATGATTTCCTTTTTTAATTTTTATTTTAGGAATGCAATGAAAATAAAATTTAACCTTTTCCAAAGAAATGCAACTAACACTTGCATTTTTTTTCTAAAGAAGGAAAGAGGGTTTAATTCTCTAATAATTAAGATAATATAAATTTTAATAATTCAATTATAAATTTACTTAAATATATATGAACCCAATAAAACTCAAGGGTCGCACCAAACATGCCAAAAATTTTCTATCTATTTTTTTGCTTTTTCCAAGTGTTGAAAAGAAAGAAACTATGTTAAGAGGGTATGTAGAAAATCCTATTAAACGATGTGAAAATTTAATTATAGAATTTTTTAGAGATACTCTTCAGATTGGGAGGATGATTTGAAATGATAAATAATTAACACATACTTGTTTATTATAAAATTAGATGGGTGGATTGCCTAGCGAGAGCTAGATCCTATAAGCGAAAGCTTTCTAGGAGGATGTCAATCCACCTACTTTAAACACTTAAGTGTGATGAATAAAAATGATATAATTTTCATAAAATTATATAAAATTTAAACTAAGAATAAAAAATGACAAAAAAATAATTAATAAAACTAAATGCTTTGCTAAGATGACTAAAATATATCAATTAGATTGAATAATGCTAATGCTAAAAATTGGTTAAAATAAGGTTGTGGTTTTTGGTTTGGGTTGATGGCAAGGATCAAAAATATATCTTATTTGGGTTTGGTAAATTGTTAAGGATGAAAATATAAAAAGAGACAAATTGGTAAATGGGACAAAGGAGTAAATATGGTAAAGGGGAAAAGGGGTAAAGATGGCAAAGGTGTAAATGATCAAAGGATGAAGATGACAAAGGGGTGAAAGAATAAATGATGTGAGGATGGTGAAAGGGAAAAGGAGTAAGTGAGAAAAAGGGATCAAGGGAAAATAATAGGTTTAGGGGGTTTAAATTATGGAGGTAAATAAATAAGAGGTTAAGGGAAAGGAGGATGTAAATGGAATAATTAAATCACAACAATATACCTCAAGGCTTCAAGATGTTTGTTGATGATGTTGTTGAAGCTTTCTGATGATTTTAGTAGAGTTTCATTACTTAATGCTATTATCTCCAAGAAAATGACCTTCTTAAAAAGTGTATGACTTTCCCAAACTTGTAATAAAAGGCTCCAACCAAAACTAGCCAACTTGGGTCAAGGAGAATGGAGCATTTATAGTATTTGATGTCAAGAACCATGCCAAAATAAGGGAATAGTGAAATGTGGTGAATTTCTCAAAGTGGGATCATTATTATTCATGAAAGATAGGAATATGAGATTCCCACTTAGATAATATGTCTTTCACTTGGTTTTTTTATCTCCCAACTTACTATAGAGTCCAAAATGCAGAGGGAATCATGCACATGGGATTATATGGGTCCAAAATACCTTTCACCACTCACTTTAATCTTTTGGCTAAGTGAATCATAAATTATGGTACCATTATATATGTGGGTGAATGAGTGGTCATTATAGACAAGTGGGTGAGATTCTTGCCTTGATAATAGGTGTCCCACTTTGTTGGTTTGTCTCCCACTTTGCACATGAGTTCAAATTTGAGTGGATATCATGCACATGGGCTCATATGAGTCCAAAAGACTTTGCACCACTTTATTTGGTCTTTTAATAAGTTATTAAAAATATGAAACATGCATTTTGGCACCATTTTCCAAGTGGGATGAGGGTAAATTTGACATATTTCCAAGGGGGATCCTTATGGTGCTTAATGATGCCATTAGGTACCTTGGATGATGATCCCAAGTAGGGTATGATGTCTCACTTAAAGCCACTTCATTTTTAAATGATGTCACTTTCCATATCAGCATCCATGTCACTTCATATTTCATTTTCCATGTCACATGTCATGTCACTTGCTATGTTATCATGAATAGTGATAGTAGGTCCCATAGTAAATAGTGACAATGAATAGTACTATTGAATAGTAGTATGTGAATAGGAGAATAATGATTTGGTTAGGTTAAGAGGGGTTATTTAAGGGTTAATAAGGTTTAAGGAGGTCCTTAGGGGGTCTCAAGGAATTTAATTATCAAAAATTGCAAGTGTGTAATTTTTTAGTGTCTACAATTGGTGCATGTTAGAATAATCTAATTATAGTCAAATACACTATGCTAATGAATTTTACCCTAGTTAACACTAAAACATAATAAATATTTTATATAATATTATCTTAATAATTAACTATCAATTCTAAAAAGTTTTTTAGGTGGGTACTCTACTATAAATAAATAATCATCACCATAAAAGAACACAAATTTATTAATCTTATTCTCTTTTAATAGCATACAAAGGTGGGCTTATGGGAAATTACTATATATTCCCTAGTTATATGAAGGATTATAAACCAATATAATACTATTGCAAGCCTTATAGGTCACATATACAACGTTTTTCCCCAAAAATTTAAAATCATAGGCCTTTTCTTGAGTCCTTTATGTCACTAATTAAATATCAATATGGTTGTTTTTTCATGAATATTATAGAGTTCAGATGATCTCTTATATAGTATTTTTGTAGTTGTCTCATTGAGTAGTCTTTTATGTTGTCATAGAACATAATGCTATCCCAAAAAAAACCATTTTTATGTATATATCCTCTTATAATTTTGGATTAATAGGACAATTATATTTCACCTATCAATATTTTTTTTCTAGGTGGTGACTCAAAAATTCAGATAAATATATTCATGGAGTTTAGTGATAATTATAAAATATGCTAATGATGATGTCATTAAATAGTCACCTATGATTAAATTATTTATGCTCTCCAATAAATATTGTGAAAATAAGTGAAATATTACCATTAAATATTTCTCAAAGTTCACAATATGTAGTTGTGTAAGGCCAAACACCATGATATATGGTATATAATACCAAAAAATTATTAACTAAAAGAATCATTCATGTAAAAAAATGTGAGATATCTCATCATTATTGTCTATAAATGTGATTAGGTCTCTAGGAGTCAAAGATCAAACAAAAAGGATAATAAATATTGAATCCCCATCAAAGATTAAAAAATATCATAAAATATATTACTATTATAATTTTATTTAATCATTTTTTTTTTTGAAAAATAGATAGTGATTTTTAAATTTCAAATAAGATAACCATATTTTTTAAAGATATCCATACTTTTTTAGAATAATTTTATTTGTATTATGTTTTTAAGAAACTAAGTATAAATGGTTGGTTACTCTACTATAAAACTCAATAAGGAAGGGAGAGGGAAATATTTTTGAAACATACATAGGGAATTGTTCTACTATGGTGGAATTTGAAATCATTAGTCCATTGTGATGCTTCTAGCTCCATATTTCCTACTCTCTTCATTTTTTACGTAAATAGAAGTTGTAGTTTTCTAATTTTATACACAAGTGAATAAAATACCATCAACAAAGCTAATAATTTTAAGAATTTAAGGTGTTAATTAGGATTTAAATATCAATTCCTCATATTTATAACATTAAATATTGACAAAATCATTTTAATTAGGAATTCAATATAAAAAATGTAAATATATAGATGGAATAATGGATGTCAAATGTTAGGATGTGTATCTATATGTATCTTAATACACACATATGTGCCTCTAGATGATGTGTTAGATTTTTTGACATATGTGTGTGTATATATGCAATATACATAGGTATATTTGTGCATACATATATACATATTTTTACAATCTTATCACTTTTATGTTTCCTAAATAGGAAGGAGATGTTTCAAAGAAATAATTTTTTTGAAAAGGTTTGAACCTATAAATGGTGGTCACTAATTCATTTGAATGTCAAAACTGAGAATTAAATGAATCATTTTGGATATTTAATCAACCTAATACATGGGCCCAAAATAATAAGAATGTGTAAGATTATTGTGTGATTTACATACCATGGCTCTTATTTTATAAAATTTTGTGAATGGGCAATACCCATTCATAATGACTTCTCAATGTTTTTGAAAATAGGTGGCTTCATATTGTCAATAACCTATCCATTTTTTTTAGAGAGGACACACACACACTCTAAATATGTCCATATTAGTAAAACACTAATGATTGTAGTTCACCATACTAAAAAAATTACATTTATATACAAGATATTAATTTTGAATTAAAAATTGAGAACTACATGAATCCCTAATTCCCAAATCCTAGATCAACATATTAAGGATATGTAGGTAACCAAAAAAATTACCCTATGTGAATGTGAATATGTAGAGAAAATTTTCTCACAAGTATTATATTATTTTTTCACCTTATTATAACTAATTTGTTTAGAATGGGTGACCACCCCTTTTTTTTTTGAAAAATGATAGCCTCAAAGATAGATTTCCATTCATTCAATTAAAATTTCAATTTTTTATACTATTTAATTTTTTTGATTCATATATTACATGATAAAACATTCCATTTACAATTGTTTCATCAGTGTTATTTTTTCTTCTTCAAGTTCTTAGGGAAAAATTTCCTTCATATATCAAACATGCATTAAAAAGGCCTTATTTTTTAAAAGGAAGGCTCATGAATATTTATTTTTAAAATATTATTATATATGAAATTAAAGTATGAAGAATTCCTTGTAATGAAACACCTCTTAATAGAGTGTTGTTTCATTTTAAATACTTTTTGAATGACTTAAATCAAAATTTCCATATGACATTAGAAAAAATTACCTTGCATTACAAAAATGGTAATTTTATTTGTATTGTTATCATAAATATTTTATACAGTTTTTTTACAAAATTAACCACATATGAGAGCTAGTTTACCTAGGATTTGAATAGCATTCCTTATATATTTAGTGTACAATGATATTATTCTAAACATATAGAATTATTGAGGAGGTGATAATTTATAGCACAACATTTTTGTTAGGTTTTCAACATTATCATGTAAAACATTAAGTATATCACCTTTATAAAACATAATATGATATGTATTTGAATCTTGAAAATAATCTGAATATGTATTTTTAAATTATTGATTACTATTCTTTAGATCTCTATCAAGTACATAAAAAAATATAAATTGGTTCTTGAAAATGTCTTCTTTAAATGGTTTTAAAGAATTAAGTTTATCTTTTATGTAGTATTATAATTTAATATACTAAGTTATTATACCAAATAGATATTATAAAATATATATACAATGTAATTGAGTAAATAGAAATAGATAAGGAAAAGTACATGAGACCTGATTCTATGAAAAATATAATATGTCTAAGGAACCCATAAAATGAGGTGTGAGCTATGTTATTCATAAACACAAGGTTGTCACTAAAAAAAATTTCTAGAATACCAAACACTTCTTTTTCCAATTAAAAATTAGAGGCCATAATTTTGGAGGTTTCATGGGAATTATGAAGAATGCATTTTTAAAAAAATGGAATCTCATTAAAATGATTTTAAAAAAATAATGTATAAAATATAAATTACTCTAGAAAAATATTTCACTAGTTTTCAATTAATTGTAAGGTAAGAGACTAAATACACCCTAATTCATAATGCCAACTAAAACACATTATAGATATGTAGGAAAACCTAAAAGGTGTATGATTGAATTACACACATGCCTATTATATATGATTTTTACATATCCAAACTTATCATTGAATAATTTTTGTTGTCAATAAATGTGAATTTTATATTAGTATTTTTAATAAATATGTTTTTTTTGTTAGATTTGGTTTTTTTTTTGTTATTTATTTTTTATCTTTTTTATTTATTATATAAATTGGTTAAAATATGTTCCCTATATTTTGGTTTTGTAGTATTACCTTGTTTATTCTCACAGTCATAAACATGGAAGTAGATCATTTACATACATATTAATTAAAGAAGGAATGGAAATGGAAGTATGATTAGAAACAATGTAATAAATGTTTATTTAATGGTGGACTATGAATTCATTAGTCCACTACATCACTATTAATCATATTTTTCTCTACCTTAATTTATAAACAAAGAGACAAAAATTTCAATATAAGCTTCAATACCAACAATTTGGTAGCCCTCAAAACCTTTCATTAATAAAAGGCTATCACTATAAAATTATTGATAATTATTTAAACTATTTTTTATTTAAAAATTAATATGTTGTGCTAATAGGCATAAAACTTGATATAATTTAAAATTCTAAATTTAGAAAATAAATAATAATTATGATTTTGTAAATTTATAAATATAGGAAACATTTATTTTTGGAAAATACTAAGAAGAAAAGTACTTAGCTAGAATCATTATTTTTGTTGACATTTTTAGATTTATGAAAGTGTAAATACGTAAAAGATATGATTGTACATGCTCATAATCAAGAACATAATTTGAAATTATTTCTAGAAAATTTAGTTCTATATAGAAATGATCTTAGGCAATTCATGTCGAATGAGTATATACTTATTCTAGTTGATTGTGACTTATGATTGAAAGGAAAAGTTAAAAAAAAGGAACTTTCACAGTGATAAGTCAAAAGCATGTTAGAGAAATAAATGTCAAAGTGATAATTTATAACCCTTAGCTTACATTGACAATTAATTAAATAAATAATAATATATTATTTATTAACATGAGGTGGAAACATCATGAAAATAAATAATATTATTATGGTTATTTAATACTTACCAAATGTTTTAATTAATTGACTTTATCAGGATGGATGGATCCACTATTTTTAAAATGGTCACCTCTATTGATATTTCAATATAAATAGGGTTTGACCCTATTATGAAATCATCTCTCAATTATGAAACTTTTATCATATTTAAAATTATTAAACCTATGAGTTTTATGAAGCACTATGTGAAGAAGTAAGAAGGACAGGTTTGTATGGTGATTTAGAGTTTCTAAAATATATTGATATCACCTCGATGAGTTTTTTTTTACATCTTTGAGGTTTTCTCTCATGGTAAATACTTTTGTATTGTGTCAATTATTTAGTATTCATTTATATGCTTTGTTAATCAATTTCATATCTAGATCTTGCATATTGGTTTATCAATTCTATCATGGAATAAGAGCATGTGATGTGTTAGTTGATTGGCAAATTCTTAGTGGTTGTTTTGTGATGGATCTAGGCCATTTATTAAAAAAATAATCAAATATTTTTTATTTTTCTTCACATTCAGCTTTATACAACCCTTTCACCTGAATAAATTTGAATATAATTTTTTCCTGGGAGATTTTGTTAACTTTCTCTAGCTTGGGGTAAGTTTAGTGATTTAAAGATCTTTGTCAAAGCTTCCAAAAGAGTGTTTGAGTATTTTTTTTAAGATTCTATTTTTAAGAGCCAGGATGCCATTGTACGACCTTTGTATGGCCTAGAAGTGAAGGAAATTTGAAAAAAAAAAAATCATGTTTCTTTGATCCTTTTATGGCCTGAAAGGGTTAAATTAACAGTTTAAAGCATTTTAGATTAGTTATAGAGGCTGAGAGGGTCTAGTAAAGCTGATGCAATTTTTCTCTCTATCTTCCATATGCTAGAGTAAGTTTTATCAAAAATTTGAGTCAAACTCTAAGCCAAAAATGATATTTTGAATGTCTTAATGGCTTACGAATGCAAAAATAGGAGGATTGCCAAAATTTCAAGGCAAATAGAGGTCTGTACACGGAGAACTTACCTACTAAAATATCCATGAGGTGACATTAATATATAGGTAGATAAATGTAAGATACTTCATATAGTTAAAAAACATTATTTAAAAAAATATTCTTTAAATCTTTAAATTCCAGTTGGATCTTGTAGTCCCCACTCTTATTTAATGTTTTTTTACCAAAAGTTAAAAACTCTAATTTATTTTTCACTAGTTAAAATTACATGCACGTAAAAATATTTATTTTTATTTTATTTAAAAATTAGATAATTTTTTTAAAAATACTATGTTTTGTATGTAAATTTTTAACTTGTTTCTTAGAAGGGTTGAAGGTTATTATTTTATTAAAAGCTTGTAATTTAGGAGGTTGTGTGTTCAAAACCCACAAAATATATTTTTTAATTTGGTAAAATTTAATTTAATTTAAAAATTATTTTTTGATTTGTGTGCCAACTTATCATGCATTTAAAATCTTACTTTACTTATCAAACTTGTTTTGACTTTTGACCTAGTGGAGGTTTTAACAACATAGTTATGTAACCAATCAATCTCTAGGTTTTGACACTTTCCAAATACATATAAATGGTCCATTTTGTGGTTTTAAACTTAATACTATTAATTTTATAACTTTTTAAATAGTAGTGTCTAGGTGGTGATTCTAAGTACGACTCTTTTAACACCTAGTTTTATGCAATTTTAAATCAATTTTTTGCATTATTTAGCATTTAAATTGTGTCGTAAAGTATACTTGCACTTATGATATAATTTTTTTTACAATAAAAATATAAAAACTCATTAAAAAAGTAATTTTTACTAAAATTATTCTTACATTAGTATATTTTTGTAACACTTATGACACCCTATATTTTCACAATATTTCATAATTTTTTGATTTGTCTAGCATTAAATTGAATAATTATTGTGTGTTTTTACTTTAAAGTTTATTTTAATATCAAATTAAGTTAAAATTAACACTAAAAGGTTTCATTTTAATCATTTATTTACTGTCTCATTTAAAGGGAAGCTATGGCTTTGCCTCATTTTTACTTACATAAATATCAAATGTTTCATAGAAATAACTATAATATATGTAAAATTCATGTTAATCTAAATTTATGGCCCAAAATTTGTGTAATATTGTCTTTGGGACTAAAAAATCCCCTTGTAGATGACATGTAACCCATGATCTTACCAATACATTTTAATAGAAATCATATGAATCTATGTCTACTATCTTATAGAGTGTTAAGGATGAATTCCTTATCCACATTGGTAATCAATAGTCTCACAGTGATGCTGGAAAACTTCTTGAATCCATTCATGAGGGAACTCAACTCTCAAAAATTATTAATTTAAGCCTTCAATTTCTAGCTACACCTATGAAAGGTGATGAGAAAGTTGTGAAATTTCTTACTAAATTTAAAAATATTAAATCTTAGATAGTTGTAATTATAATTTGATTCAGGATCAATTATTTTATTTTAAAATTTAGTTAAATACTCATGAAAATTTTATAAATTTCATTTCAATTTTGAATTATAAGTATCAAACTAAGTAATATATCCCTAACCTTACCACCTTGTCTGCTATCACAATTTAAGAAGAGAAAATTATGACTAATTTTGATTCTAAAGAGAATGTCACTCAGTCACTTAACACCTTAAATATTATATTTTATAATAATAAGAACCATAAATCTAACCCTAATTCTAGCTCAAATAGGAACAGGGAATCTAGTAATCAGAATCATATACCTAAGTTTAATAGAAATTACAATCTATGTAGTAAATTTGGTCATAAAAAGGAAACCTGTTATAAAAATAAAGATAGAATTAAGAATAAATCTTGTAAAAATAATAAGGAGAAGAAATATAATTAAAAAAATATATAATAATCAAAACCCTAATCAAAACAACAAATAGGATTAGAATGTTATTGCTTTATACAATGCTTCATTTACTTCAAATGAAAATAAGTGGATTTTAGATAGTGGTCCATCACACCATATGAATTTATTATCTAATATTATATTTGATTTTTTAAATGTCTTTGAATTAATTTAATTAGGAGATAATTCAGTTTTAGAAGAAACTAAACAATGAAAAGCAAATTCTTCAAATATAGTTACTATAAATAATGTTTTCTATGTACCTAAGCTTAAAAAGAATTTTTTATCTTGTTCTCAAATTACAAATGATAATTTAATTAAAAAATTATTCAAATATATATGATCAATTTTAAATTAATTTGTTTCCTTGATTTTTTAATGTGTTTAAAATAATGATTTATATATCTTCTCTGCTACATATTTTATTTCATCACATAGTAAGAATAAATCTCAATTATGAAATGAAATATTATGACATGTTAATTTTAGAAGTTTACATGATATGTATGAAAATAATATTTTTGTTGTACTTCCTTATATCTCCTCTCATCATGAAACTTTTGAGGGTTGCTTATGTGGTAAGAAACATACTAACCCATTTCAAAAGAATAATGATGTGAATTACTCTCATCCTTCAGAATTGATTCATAGTGATGTTATAATACCTCTTGAAATTATATCTCTTAATGGGTATTTCTATTCTATTAATTTTATTGATGATTACAGTAGAATGATTTGGTCTTTTTCATTAAAAATAATTTTGACATGTTGTATAAATTCAAGGAATTTAAAGTTAGTGTTGAAAATGCATCTAATTTTTTGTTAAGATATTAATAACTAATAATGGTGGTGAATATGTTCGTAAAGAGTTTGATTTTTTTTTTAGTTATAGTATTCAAATGGAATTAACAAATCCCTATTCCCCTCAGTAAAATGGTATTTCTAAAAGGAAAAAAATTCACCATCATAAAAATGGCTAGAACAATGTTACAATCTATAAATATTCCTAAATTTTTATGGGTTGAAGCCACAAATACTATTGTGCATATTATGAATAGAATCCTTGCTTAATATTTTCAGTTTTATACATCAAAAATACATGTATTTCATTTTATTTTATAAAACTATTTTGTTTTTAGTTTAGAGATACTAACTATATTGATAGTGTCTCATCTAAATTGTATTTATTATTAGAATGATTTATTTTAACTCTTGAAAAATGTTTATTAAAATTATATTGTAATATATATTTTTTCTTATATGAGAAATTAAATATATATATATATATATATATATATATATATATATATATATATTATGATTGATTTCAATTCATATGAGTTATCATGGAAATAAATTATATGCAAAACATCATGCTTAATTTGACAATATGATCATGTTTAGTTATTAAATATTGGTAAGAATATCATGCTTAGTGAGTTTGAATATTTTGTGTTTTAATTGCTTAGATACTCTCATTTTATTATTTTATCATTTGATTGTTTATGAAAACATCTGTATATGATTCATTTTATAATAAGATATGTTATGACATGTAAAGTGTAAATGGAGCTTATATTATTGTCTCCATAATTTACTTTACTAATCATTATTTTCATAAATATCTAAACTTATTTATTTCAGTCTCATATTTGGTTGATTTGATGACTGCATATTATGCTAAAATTATCCATAGTTGATGTATGAGAGATTATAACTCAATATTTTATTCAAGCATATGAAAACTTGTAAAGTTTTGATAAGACTCAAATTATAAAATGAGTTCTTGCTAATAGGATACATAATGTTTGGCTAAACTTAGTAGCATATTAATTTTAAATTATATTATATGCATCACATGATAGTTGAGGATGCTCATCTTGTCAATATTGAATATGTCTAATAATAAATTGTATATAATAATTTATGTTTTTTTACTAAATTTGTAATCAAAGTAGTGAAATTGTTTACCTTAAAATATGACTTAATTTTTTTAAATGTGTTTTACCATATAAAAATATATGTCATATTTTTATGTACTTGGTTATTGTGATGCTAACTATACTATGCTATCATGAATTTAGTTTTGGATACGTGTTTAAGTTTTGTGTAGGTGCACAACACCCATAATTTAAGAATATTGAAGTTCATGTGCATTTTATCTAAGAAAAATTCCTCAATGGTGATATTTGTCTACAATTCTATGCTATAGATTAACAAGTGGTAAATATCTTCATAAACCCATTTAGTGCTACCAAGTTTTGTTAATTTCATACAATGTTGGGACTATCAAAGTTGTCATTGAGGTGGAGTGTGAATTACAATGCCACTTCCTAATGGCCATGTGTTTCTTCTCTTTTTATATACTTATTCTCATTGTAAAGCATTGTAAAATTTATGTGGAAGCTATGTGATTTAAGTAAAATTCATGTGTGTTGGGTGAATATTTTGTCACCAGCTAACTAATGGGAAAAATAGGTTGTTTCAACCATAGCATAGGGAGATTGGTCAGCTAAATGTGAAGGTTTACCACATCAAAGGGGGAAAAATCACTCGTCTCATCAAGGAGAGGTTTAGAGATGATGTTCACACATCAAAGGAGAAATCCTGGTGAAATGAGATAAGGCACTTCTCTTCTTTCAGAAGTGGTCTGCAGCAAACAACAAGAATTTTTTCTGGTAATGACAAGTAACAGGGTGTAGTAACTAGTAGTATGAAGTGTAGCACAAAGTCTCCACCTCAACTACCAAATAGTGAAATATATGAAGGACAATGGGGGCACAAAGTCATCCCAATATCCTTTACATAGAAATAAATATAAAACACACACACTAAAGACAATTGTGGCAGCACAAAGTCTCTCCACAGTCGGCTTCAAGACACCTTTTTGATTACTTCCACTAGTATTGCTTATTTAATTAAATAGACAAAAATGCATTCATGAAATAGACATAATAAAAATTTCATCAACAACACAGGCTATTCTAGTACAAATTTTGAAAGGTCACTTGCTTTCTTCAAATAAAGAAATATTATTAACAATCTAACCTCAAAGTCTCAGTAATCACCTTTCAATTTGGGTAGAGTTTTGCTTCTGATAATAGAGAGATCCCCCTTTTTCATAAAATAAGAGATTACAATATATAGAAAACAAGAAAGACTTGGCTCTTTGTTTCACCCTAATGGCCCATATTGCACTTAATGCCTTGAATGCATTTTTAGTTATATCAAGGGACCATGCTAGAACAGGGCATCGGCCTTGACTTTGGTGTACATAAACATCTCGAATGTCTTTTCCTGGGCATGGGTCATCTCATTTATTTCTAGATATGTACGTGGATATCCACTCACTTTTATTCAAAGGGATAAAAATGGGATGTGACTTTTAATGTTTGTGAGCTTAGATGTCTACTTTGTGGATTGTTCCACCTATTGGAAATAACTCCTACATAGATATTTCTAGTCTTTCTTTATTCCCTTATTGCATTTTGTCTCTTCTTCATGATATAATCTCTCAAGATATCTTTTCCCTTTCTGCTAGCTCTTCCAGCTCCTTCTTCAGCTAGTCACTGAGTTTGTTTTCAGGTTCGCACCACATTTGAAAATCAATGGATATTTCTTTACCCTAAATTTGACATCTGTGGGGACGTCATTGGTCACTAGTTACTTGAACCACTTTGAACCATGAACCTTTGAACCTTGATATTTCATTGGTTTAATGGTTCAATGGTTTGGATAGTCCTATCAGCTCCTTGGTTTAATTGTTTCTTTGGTTCAATCACTTCCTTGCTCTTTGATTGAACCATCTCTTCAAACTACTCTCTAGAATATTCCACTTCCTTCCTTCATTTGAAGCTTCTTTAAACCTCTAAACCTTTGAACTTTGAACCATTTTGGTTCAAAGTTTAACAGTTCATTCTCTTCCTTAGAATCCTTTGGTCTTTCAAAGTTTTTGGATCCTTTTCTTTTATGTTGAACTCGTTGAACCTTTAAACTTTGAACTCTTTTGTTTCAAGGTTTAATTAGTTCATTGGTTCATTCTTTGTTCTTTGAATCCTTTATTTTTCTAAGTCTTTCAAACTCCTCAAAGGGAAGGTGTCCCTTCAGGCCTTGAGAATGGTCCATTTCATGGTCACTAAGAGTCCCCTAGAAGGGTACGTACCCTTCAGGCAGCTTTGTTCTTCAAATCCTTCAAACAAAATGTCTGAAGGAAATCATTTTAAAATTTTGTCTGAAGGAAATCTTTCCTCTACTTTTGCCACTTTATTTTAGCCCTTTGAACATTCCTTTAGACATTTTTATTGAAGGATTTCTCTTGTGAAATCTTGCCACATAAAATCTTTTTGAAAGATATTCTTTTGTTCATTTTGTCCCTACCCTCCACGAGGGCATTTGTCCTTCAGGCTTTGGGAGACTCCTTTGAACCTTGCGTTTGAACTAACTGATTGAACCAACTTTGGTTCAATGGTTCAATAGTTTAATAATTCAATACTATGTTCTTCTCATTCAATTGACCGCTTAAACGAATTGCTTTGAACCATCTTTTTGAACTTTTATTGAACTCGTTGAACCTTTGAACCCATTAAACCATTTTGGTTCAAGGTTCAATGGTTCAACCATTAAACCTTTCTTTCTTTAAAGCCTTATTTTATTTAAGTCCTTTGAAGCTGTTAAACTTTTAACTTGATGAAGTGCTCAACTCTTTTAAGTCTGTCGATGTCGTTAAACCTTTAAACCCGTTAAACCTTTGAACCTTTGGAGGTGGGGTTAAATGGTTCAATGGTTCATTCCATTTGTTTGAAGCCTATTGATGGAAATTTTGATTGAACTTTGATGTTGAACCAGCCTTGGAAATGCCTAAGTATTAGGAACTTATTCCTTTGTGAGAGCTCAACTATTGAAGTCATTGAACTTGTTGAACTTGTGAGCCCCTTAGCTAAAAAAGCTTGAATAATTAAAGAATTAGAGCACTCAGAAAAAAAAATTGAGAAGGGAAGAGAGAATTTTGGCCTACAAGACCAAAATAGTTGACATGTTGTCCCCAAAAACGAGTGACAAATTGTGGGAACAACATCTAGCTCTAGTTGGGGAACTTCCTTCAGTCAAAATTTCAAAATAGCTAAGGGGAGTAGAAACTAGAATATCCAGTTCCTTCACATATGCCATTAGGCTACGGAGTCATGCTACCCAAAAAGAAAGGTGCCAAAAACAAATAAAAAATGAATAGCACAAAATAAGCTAAAGACTATATAAATATACATATGTATAGATGATCTTATCTGATACTTCAAGAATTGAAGTGCTTTAGATGCTGCCCATTGTGAGGAAGAGAAAAAGGTGTGCCATCTTGATAATTTAGTAGGAAAATATTTTCACCATTGAGCTAATGAATAGAAAATAGGCCTCTCCATAGGGAATCAAATTTCTCATGTATTCCATTTGGTTCTCTTCTCTTGTCCCATAATAGAACTTGATCACCAATCTAAAAATTATGGGCTTTTGATTTCTGGTCAAAGAGCTTCTTTACTAGACTTTGATGTGCATCAATTCGGTCCACCACCATAGTTCACTACTCATCTAGTTCAGTTAAGCACATGATCCTCTTGTTGACGGAGTTTTCATATGTCTGATCTTCGACCGCCTTTGCCAATTTTAGTGCTGATAATTCTAGGGTGATTGGTATCTCTACATTGAGACCATACATAATTTGGAAAGGTGACATACCTATTACCCTCTTGAACATAATTTTGTCTACCCATAAAGTATCGAATAATGCTTTATGCTAGGTTTGTTGGTTGTCATCTACTAGCTTCCTGATGATGGTCACCAGGTTCTTGTTGCTCAATTCTGCTTGGCCATTCCCTTGTGGAAAATAATTAGAAGAGTGGGAGAGGGTAATCCCATAATAAAAATAGAATTGAGTGATCTCATGAGAAGATAAATAGGCTAAATTTTCTATCACAATCTTGGTTGGGACCCCAAACTTAGAAATGATGTTTTCTTTGAGGAATTACATACTACTTCTGAAGTAGCATGCTTGGATAGAATATCTTCTACCCATTTGGTGAAGTAATCTATGGCTGTGAGGACATAATCATGTCTAGCACTAGAAGATGGGTTTATAGCACCAATGAAATCAATTCCCCATTGCTAAAATGGCTCTTTTATTACCACTAGCTTAAGAGGCAGAGCAACTAATTTGGGTCTTCCAATGAACTATTGGCATAGTTCACATCTTCATACCCATTTGTATGCATCTTAAAATAGAGTAGGCCATTAATACCTAGCTCTCAAAATCTTATGGGTAGTTACAGGTATAGAAAAATGTCCTCCATAGGAAAAATTATGTAAGGACTCCAAAAGTTGGTTCTACTACACTTTATCCATGTAGTAAAGGAACACTCCATCAAGGTTCCTCTTATACAAGCCATTGTCCCAAAAGACAAAATTGGCAGCTTTTAACTTGATAGTCCTCTTTTATTTATGAGATAGGTGAGCAGGACACTCACCATAGGTAAGGAAATGATCAATGTTTGAATACCATTCATTCATGGTGGTGACAAAGAGGATTGTTGGTGTGTCTTCAATTTCTACTTCTTCCTACCCTGTTCATTCTGGTATGTTGTCAGTAGTCAATTGGCAGAGGCCCCTTCCTCATACAAGCTTCAATGGTTTGATAACTAGATCAAACTCCTAGATTTTAGCAATCTAATTGCCCCTTTTGGTTCCAAACTCCTACTGAGTTAATATGGATTTGACTGTGGTATCAGGTACCAGGGCAATAGTGTGTGAATTCAAGATGTAGAAATGGAAGTGCTTCACTGCCTTTACCACTGCATAAGCATGCTTCTCTAGATTTGAATATTTTAGTTCATGAGCTTTGAGAGGATATCTCATGAAGGATATGGGAGATTTCACACCTTCTTTGTTTTGTTGAACCAGAATTGCTAAAAGTGTGGGCTCAAAAGCATAACTTCACATTATGAAATCTTTGGTATAATCTGGATAAACCAAAATTAGGGCATGGGAAATAGCTATCTTAATGTCTCAAAATGCCAATTTGCCTTCTTTAGTCTAGCTGAAAGTGGCCTTTCCCTTCATCATGTCCATAATGTGGTGAGTTTTCTCTGTGAACTCAGGAATGAACCTTCATAAAAAATTCACCTTTCCAAAGAAAGAGTGAACTACAGTCTTACTTGTGGGTAGAGTAAGCTCATGGATGGATTTGAATCTTTTTGAGTCAATCTTTATGCCTTCTCAAGATACAATGTGTCTGAGAATTTTCCCTTATGTTACCCCAAAAACAAACTTCTTGGGATTTAGAGAAATGCCATTCTGGCAACATCATTCCAACACTTGTTGCAAATAATGTAGGTGATCAGGATGATGCTTGGAAAAGACTATTAAATCATCAAGGTACACCACAATGAATTTACCCATTTCATCTTTGAAAATAAAGTCCATTTCTCTCTAAAAAGTGGCACCAACATTTATCAAGTCAAATGGCATTCTTTGATATGCAAAGGTGCCCCAAGGTGTGGTGAAGGCAATCTTATGCTGGTCTGCTTCACCAACTTCCACTTGATTATATCCTGAGAAACCATCTAGCATTGATAACATCTTTAAACCAGTCACCATCTGAAGGACTCGATCCATGATGGGTAGAGGGTAATTATCTCAGGATACAATGTGTCTGAGAAGTTTCCCTTTTGTTACCCCAAAAATAGACTTCTTGGGATTTAGAGAAATGTCATTCTAGCGACATCATTCCAACACATGTTGCAAATGATGTAGGTGATCAAGATGGTGCTTGGAAAATATTGTTAAATCATCAAGGTACATCACAATGAAGTTACCCATTTTGTCTTTGAAATCAAGGTCCATTGCTCTTTAAAAAGTGGTGCCAACATTTATCAGGCCAATGGCATTCTTTGATATGAAAAGGTTCCCCAAGGTGTGGTGAAAGTAATCTTATGCTAGTCTTCTTTACCAACTTCCACTTGATTTTACCCTGAGAAATCATCTAGCATTGATAACATCTCTGAACTAGTCACCATCTGAAGGAATTGATCCATGATGGGTAGAGGGTAATTATCCTTTAGGGAGGATTGATTCAAATTTTTCAAGTCCATGTAGAGGCAAATTTCACCATTTTTTTCTACACAAGAACTATGTTTGCAATCCATGTAGAATGATGGATTGGGAAAATTATCCTAGCATTTAGCATTTTTTTGTATTTCAAAAAGAATAGTTCCAGATATATTTGGATTATACTACCTATATTTTTTTTTTAAGGCACTGAATCATTCTTGAGAGGAATTTCATGGCAAATTTCTTTAGGCTTGAGTGACTTCAGATCATCATAGGAGTATGCCAAAACATCCATGTAGTGGTGAAGCAGGTCAATAAATTTGAGTCTCTCCTCCAGAGTATAACACTTCCCAATGTTCACCATCTTGGGATTTTCCTTGGAACCCAAATTTATCTGATCAAACTCTTGGGAGGAGCTTGAATCCATTTTTTTCTGTTTGATGAACCTATCGTGCTTGTCAAATAGTTTCTCAAGGGAAACCAATCCTTTTGAGATTTTATTCCCTTTTAGTTATAGGAGTTCTTCACCTATGTTTGAACTTGTTTTAGGGGCTAATTCAAGTTTCTAAGGCTCACTACCTTCAAAGTGAAGCTATTTAAAGCTATCTCTTTATTTCAGAAAGGTGATGATTTGGTTGTCACCATTGAACACTTGCCAATGATTGGCATTGTCAGGCACACTTGGTCAAAATACCAATTCGATAGTGTACCTATCTCCCTTAAAATCTAGGTGGGGAACCAAAAGAGTTACAAAAATTATTAAGGCATTAACTTGGTCATTGAATTCCCTGGGTACTATAGAGATATTGAAAGCATCAAAGCTTTCAATTTGATCTCAAACTAGATTGTGGTAATGGCACAATCTCTCATTTTTGGTTTGGTACAGGTTCCTGACCTGGAAAACCACTAGCTTAGCATCTCCTTTGGCATGAAAGAGTTTGATGCCCCTGTCTTAAGTAACCTTCAATCTGAGCAGTAACAATTCATATTTAGTAGTATTTTTGGTGTTGCTAAATTGCAACTTGTAAGAAAAGATGAAAATATCTCCTTGAGGAGATATCAACACAATCTTGGCTCTTAAACCGGTAGAAAAACAACTGCCATCAAATTCAAGAATCCACACATCATCAAAAACTAATTTTTCCTTAGATTTTTCTTTAATTAGAGGGGAGGATTATTCTGTACTTGTACTACATTTTAAAAATCCTTCTACTATTTTTTTTGAATCAATTTTTAGACTATCACATTTAGGAATTTCATCAGACACCACATGAACCTCTTCCATGGATAAGAATTAATTACCCACACTTGAAGACTCAAATAGAATTTGAGCTTCAAGTGTTGATGTTTGAGTGACCACATATTTTTCCTCCTTCTCAGGGAGCAATTTATACATGATGCCTTTGACTAGGATCCTTACTTTAGATAGGTCCATACTCAACTCACCACCAACATCCTTGCAAAAATTTTGCCCAAGAAAAATGCCATATGAGACTGGGACGTTGGCCACTAGGACTGTCATCTTAATTCTCTTGTCTGGGAGTGCTACAAATGCAAATTGAGCATCCTTGATGTTTCCCAACAGTGGCACTTGTTTTTTCTCCATGCAGAAACATCTCCCAAATGTCTTGGTTAGTGTGAGACCAAGAGATTCTAATACTTTGGTAGGTATGACATTGTCAGACACACTTGAGTCTATTATGTAGTTGTTTCGTTCATGATTGCTTATCAATAAGGAAACATAAAATGGTTCTATCTTCCTGGGAGTAGTAGGAGGAATAATGACAAGGTTATTCGGGGTGGACATGGGAGTCACCTTTGAAATAGATGGTCATGTAGGGATGGTTTTATTCTTTACACATTGAACCAAATTATCCAACTACTCAAGGTTGGATTGCAGGAATTCAAATTTAGACATTTGAATTTTAGTTTTCTTGACATGGTCGACTATGTCAAATGTCTAAAATAAATTTTAAATAGGGAAAGGCAGTTCATCCTTTTGGTTTTTAGGAGGGGTGATACTAGTCTATAGAATTGAAGTTTAAGGTGAAGGCATATTTGAGGTACTTACTTTTTTATTACTCACAGGATCCTT
This sequence comes from Torreya grandis, assembly GCA_037957365.1. Classification (NCBI taxonomy): domain Eukaryota; kingdom Viridiplantae; phylum Streptophyta; class Pinopsida; order Cupressales; family Taxaceae; genus Torreya; species Torreya grandis. The sequence continues at coordinate 331,523 of JARHVA010008807.1, forward strand.
TGGCTGGAAAGGTAGAGAAGTTCCTCATTTGGCAATTAAAATTATAGGCTAAGCTCACTCCTCTATTTTTTTCCTTATCAGCTTGCTAGGTTGACTGGTTCTGGGACTGGGTGAATATAGTGTATGATCCATCAAACACTTCAACTTTACTTCTAGGTTCATCTTGGTAATTTAGGAAACTACTGTTGGAGTCACCAGAAAATTATTCTTATCCTTATATGAAGAGATTAGCATCATCTTCTGAGTTTAACTCAAGTTGAAAAGAGAAATCAGATTCTATTTCTAGATATCTAACTATTGAGTTAGTTGGTGTTGCTTTAATGGCAAGCTTCCCCTATGAGGGAAGAAGATGATTTGGTTTCCCTTGATTCCTGGCAGCATTGCCTTGGTATGACTGATTGGAGAATGTCCTCCTTGGTATATCTCTATATGAAGGAGCATAAGACATCCCTTGCACCATTTTCTTTCTGAGAGCTAGCAACTCAATTGCTAGCTTCTACACCATTGGATCAGTGGTGCCTATAGATGGATATTCAGAGGTTGAAGAAGATTTACCCTTGTTAGGATCTCTCCTTATCTTTCTGACCAAGATGAGATCATCTTCCACCTTAGTGGCCAAATATTAAGCTAAAATAAGGTCTATGTGGCCAGCCCATCTTAGTAGAAAACTCACTTCAGGTAGCTGAGAGTTGATGAAGAAGTATTTGAGATTCTTAGCTGTTGGTTGAGCAATTGCAGGGATCCTATTCCTCAGCTTGTCAAACTTGGTAATGAAGTCCCTCATAGGTTCATGAGGCTCTTTCTTCAATTGTGTGAGTTGGGTGAGTAGGGCATGCACATATTTTTTAGCTTGAACTTGGCTTCAAAATTGGCTTTGAGGGTGTTCCAATCAATCACAGACTGAGCCTGTAGATGGTAGAACCAGTCTGCAACAACACCTTGTAATGTTTCCACAAATAGCCTGACTAATATGTCCTCATACACCAAGCCTATCACACCAAAAGATATGCTAAAGGTTGCAATATGTTCACTAGGATGAACTCTCCCATCACCAAAGAATTTGGGAAAATTATTTCTTGAACTATGTGGTAGCTCATGTAGAGGTGGATTTAAATTGAGTGGGCCAAAAGATTTACCCCAGGGGCCTTGAACTGCCATGATTTGACTATTGAAAGGAGGGATAACAAATGTTTGAGGGGTATGTATTGACAAAGCTCTACTAATAGTAGAAATGGATGTTTTTCCTAGTAATGGAGACCTAACTTTGGTAGGAGGAAAACTCCTGGTTCACTGAAGGTGAGATGGAGAAGGAAACAGACCAAAATTACTTTATTGTACCAACTCAAATAAAGGGTCAATAATACCTTTATATCTCTAGCTTCGTGTATACCATGGATCTACCAGAGTGTAAAACATGAAATGGAAAGAATTGGAACTACTTCAATTTGAAGCTCGAGGCTTCAAACTATGTGTTCTTCCCCAGTGGAGTCGCCAAAAACTGTTGGGTGAATATTTTTTCACTAGCTAACTGATGGGTAAAATAGGTTGTTTCAATCATAGTATAGAGAGATTGGTCAGCCAAATGTGAAGGTATACCACATCAAAGGGGGAAAAATCTCTCCTCTCATCAAGGGGAGGTTCCCTATAATATGAGGAGCTATATACTATATATATAAGCAAAAAAAAACACTCAGGGTATGATAACACCATCCATCTCTCTTTTTTCAGAGATGATATTCAAAAATCAAAGGAGAAATCCTAGGTGATTTTTGGAGGTACTTCTCTTCTTTCAGGAGTAGTAGTTAGTCAATAGCTAGATTCCTTCTTGGTAGTAATTGTAACCATGAGAAACCCATGAAAGCACAAAGTCTTTCATTGCTTCCCTCACTAAAATAGGGTGTAGTAACATAGTAAAATAAGGTGTAGTACAAAGTCTCCACCTGAAATACCAAAGAGTGAAATACGAAGGACAATGGGGGCATAAAGTCATTCCAAGATCCTTTAAATAGAAATATAAAAACAAACACACTAAAGACAATTGTGGTAGCACAAAGTCTCTCCACAATCAGATGCAGGACACCTTCCTGGTTACTTCCACTAGTTCTACTTATTTAATTAAATGGACAAGATGGTATTCAAGAAATAGAACATAAGAACAATCCCCTAAACAACACAAGCTATCTCAGTGCAAATTCTAAAAGGTCACTTGATTTCTCATTCAAATAAAGAAATATGATTAACAATCTGAGCTCAAAGTCTCAGGAAATGCCTTTCAATTTGGCTAGAGTTTTGCTTTTATAACAGAGAGATCTCCCTTTTGCATAAAATAAGAGATTAAAATATATATCAACCAAGAAAGACATCATTCTTTGTTTCACCCTAATGGCCCATACTGCATTCAATGCCTTGAATGCATTTTCAATTTTGTCAAGGGGCCATGTTGGAATAGGGCATTGGCCTTGACTTTGGTGTATAGAAACATCTCAAATGTCTTTTCTTGGGCATGGGTCATCTGGTCTATCTCTATATATGTACATGGCTACCCACTCTCTTTTATTTAAAGGGATAAAAATGGGTTGTGCCTTTTAATGTTTGTGAACTCAGATGTCTACTTGGTGGACTATTCCACCTACTGGAATTAACTCTTAGATATTTTTGGTCTTTCTTTCTTCCCTTGTTGCATTTTATCTCTTCTTCATGATATGAGCTTTCAATCTATCTTTTCCCTTTCTGCTAGTTCTTTCAGCTCCTTCTTCAGCTAGTCACTGAGTTTGTTCTCAGGTTCATGCCACATTTGAAAATCAATAGACATTTCATTACCTTAAATTTGACATCTACGAGGACGTCATTGGTCACTGGTTACTTGAACCACTTTAAACCATGAACCTTTGAACCTTGAGAGTTCATTGGTTCAATGGTTTAATGGTTTGGGTGGTCTTATCAGCTCCTTGCTTTAATCACTTCTTTGGTTCAATCGCTTCTTTGCTCTTTGGTTGAACCATCTCTTCGAACTAGTCTTTGGAATCTTCTACTTCCTTCATTTGAAGCTTCTTTAAACCTTTGAACCTTTGAACTTTGAACCATTTTGGTTCAAATTTCAATGGTTCATTCTCTTCCTTAGAATCCTTTGGTCTTTCAAAGTTTTTGGATCCTTTTCTTTTCTGTTGAACTCGTTGAACCTCTAAACTTTGAACTCTTTTGGTTCAAGGTTCAATCAGTTCATTGGTTTATTCTTTGTTCTTTAAATCCTTTATTTTTCTAAGTCTTTCAAACTCCCCAAATGGAAGGTGTCCCTTTGGGCCTTGAGAATGGTCCATTTCATGGTCGCCGAGAGCCCCCCGTAAGGGTACCTACCCTTCAAGGTCCTTCGAGCAGCTTTATTCTTCAAATCCTTTTAGACAAAATGTCTGAAGGAAATCTTTCCTCTACTTTTGCTTCTTTTTGTTATGCCTTTGAACATTCCTTTGAATAAAATGTCTGAAGGAATTCCTTTAGACATTTTGCCTGAAGGATTTCTCTTATGAATTCTTGTTGCAAAAAATCTTTTTGAGAGATATCCTTTTGTTCTTTTTGTTCCCTACCATCCACGAGGGCATCTATCCTTCAAGACTTTGGGAGACTCCTTTGAACCTTGTGATTGAACCAGCTGATTGAACCAACTTTGGTTCCACAATTCAATGGTTCAATATTGTGTTCCACTCATTCAATTGACTACTTAAACCAACCACCTTGAACCATCCTTTTGAACTTTTATTGAACATGTTGAACCTTTGAACCTATTGAACCATTTTGGTTCAAGGTTAAACGGTTCAACTGTTCAACCTTTCTTTCTTTGAAGCCTTATTTTCTTTAAGTCCATTGAAGCCATTGAAATTTGAACTTGCCAAAGTGCTCAACTCTTTTAAGTCTGTCGATGTCATTGACCCTTTGAACTTTTGGAGGTGGGGTTCAATGGTTTATTATATTTGTTTGAAGCCTATCGACAGACCTTTTAATTGAACTTTGACATTGAACCATCCTTTAAAATTATTAAGTGTTGGGAACTTGTTCCTTTATGAGATCTTGCCTATTGAAGTCATTGAACCTGTTGAACCTGTGAGCCTCTTAGCTGAGAAAACTTGAATAATTGAAGAATTGGAGCACTCAGAACATTTATTTTTGAGAAGGGAAGACAGAATTTTTACCTACAGGACCAAAATAGTTGACATGTTGTCCCTAAAAATGAGTGACATATTTTGGGAACAATAGTGTGGAAGTTTTACTTTTGTACCCCAATAAATTAAAAGCATACTTTGTAATGGAGGTCCTTATATTATAAAAGGATCCAACTATGCTTAGTGATTATTCATGATAAAATGTGAGATGTAGTCTCATGATCATGCTAGCCTAAACTTATTTTTGACTATTTTATGGAGTATAATTCCTTTTATTTCAAAAGGTGGCTTTGGCATGATGAAGGTTGATAAATACTTCAATTATGTACATATTATAATTCCTTTTTTTTAGGTGACCATGAAATTTATTCTCACTTACTATTAAGGGAGAGTGTTAGAGAAATTAATGTCTAAGTGGTAATTATTAACCCTTAGCTTACATTGATAATTAATCAATTAAATAATAATATATTATCTATTAACATGAGGTAGAAACCTCATGAAAATAAATAATATTATAATGGTTATTTAATACTTACCAAATGTTTTAATTAATTGGATTTATCAGGATGGATAGACCTATTATTTTTACAATAATTACCTCCTTGGATATTTCAATATAAATAGGGTTTTACTCTATTATGAAATCATCTCTTGAATATGAAATTTTTATCATATTCAAACTTATTAAATCTATGAGTTTTGTGAAGCACTATGTGAATAAGTGAGAAGGAGAAGTTTATATTGGGGTAAAAAGTTTCCCAAATATATGAATATCACACTGGTGGGTTTTTTTTACTTTTTTGAGATTTTCCCAGGGTAAATGCTTTTGTACCATGTCAATTATTTAGTATACATTTATATGTTTTGCTAATAAATTTATTATTTAGATCCTATATATTGGTATATCAATTCTATCAAAGTAGAATATAAGAATATTACTTGATAAGACTATTGTATTTAGATAGTAATTCAGGTCTATTAAGTTCATTGAGAGTGGACTTGTTTGCATTGGTAGTGGCAAAAATATTACTATTCTTCCTTCTACACCTATGTTTTAAAGTAGGATGAAATGTTATGATTAATATTATGGCCTGTGAATATCACTATTTTCTTTATTTTTTTGTATTTAAAACCCTAAGGGCACCATTAAAGCTTGAAACATGTAAAAAAAGAGGGAAGTGTAATGGGTTGAGCTAAACTTAATCACCCTCTTGATTATTTATTATTTCTTATGTATCTAATACTAAAAAAAATAAAAATAAAAAAAATTCCACGTATTTTTTCCATCTGGAGTGATTATTCAATTGTGATTATTGATTATGTGTATCAATATAGAAATATGGATTTGATACTTGACAATGATAACTCTTAACTTTATTTGAGATGCTTTATACTTACCTCATGGTTCCTTCTTGTGAATTATATTTAATTTGAAAAGTATAAGGCATATTTTATCAATTTGTAATAATGTATAAATCTTAAATAGATCATGCTAAGCTTGGAATAATGAATGACCTTTGATTTGTATTTATAGGGAAACATTTTGATCATTTCCTTTATCTGACCTCATGAAACATGCAAGAAGGTCCAAATGAATAAATTGAAAATTAGATATAGTTACTATTTAGTGCATGACATGAATACTCTATGTGGATAGGCCTACAACAACGTTCATGTCTACCTAGCACATACTTGTCTCAGAAAGTCAGGGATAGTTTTCCTTAACTAGAGATAGTTTGAGGATAGTATGAAGTAATTTAATCATTTAAATTAGAAAATTTTGTCTATAAATGGTGGAAAACAAAGGTAAAATCCTACATATAGATAAACGGATTAAATTAATGAAAAATAATAGTTATATATTTGGGTGCAATTATTGTGGTTTACAATGTGTCAATAATTAGCATTATCAAGTACCTTTGACTAGATTTATGTGTTTACATTTACCCCCCCTAATTATAATTATAATTTTTTTAGATTAAAGGATAAATAATTGAACTTGTCTTTGTAAAACATACTTTGTCTTTGAGAGGATACTCCAATTATTTAGGGTATTTAATTTTAGCAAACTTTGCAAAAACACATGAAGTAGTCATTTGTCCATATTTGAAATTTCAAAAAGCTAAACTTTGAAAATTTAAAATATTGAGAGGAGAGTGAGGAAGGAGTACACGTGTATGGATATGGAACTATATTTATATGTAATTTATATAATATAATGGATAAATATTCTTCCTTATTGAATTACTTAGATAATTTAAACCAGTTATAATTGAGATTGATCAAGTACAAATTTTGAATAAATAATCAATCCATTGAGTTGGAAAGATGCCTATTCTAACTCTCATGAATGGGAAATATTATCTAATATACTAATAAAAAAAGTTGGAACCATGATGGGCTCACTTTAAAATATGATAATGACATTGAGTGTCACTAGACTTGAATGCACATCACCCTTAACAAAAGATGGAACCACATAATGGGTTCACTAGAAGTCATTCCAAGGCCATTGAGTGTCACTAAACTCAAATGTATTACCTATAAAAATTTGAATCACACTATTTTATATGGATATAAATTATCTTTTAATTATTGAAACAAAATGAATAATACTCATCCCCCCATCATGGCCTCATTTCTCATAGGTTTGAACTGGAATAACAAATTTTGTGTTAAAAATTGTAACATTGAACTATGAGAATGTGCATGAACAAGTATCATGCCTTTGAAATTGTAACTTTGAACCTTGAAAATGTGCATTAAAAAAATAATTCCCTCATAAAATTATAACTTTAAACTTTGAAAATGTGCATGAAAAAGTCTCACACCCCTTAAAATTGTTACCGATAACTTTGAAAATGTGCATGAATAAGTGTCACACCCCCTAAAATTGTAACTTTAAACTTTTAAAATATGCATGAAATAGTATCATGTATTTTTTTAATTTTATAAATTTATATATGAGCTTCAAAAAGAATCATTCCAGTTGAATCTATGCTAAATGATGAAATGATATACATTTATATGCTCAATTTTGATTATATTTTCAATATTGAACTTTGATCTTTTGATAGTTTTTCATATTTATTCATGTGTGTATCATTATATAATTTTAGTATTTCAAAAGGGAGTTCATATTAAATTCATATGCCTCCATAATATGTATCAATTTAAAATATCTATCATGTTTTTAGTCTTAATTAATTTGAATCTTTGAAAACATAGAGTGTAGAATATGATCTTTGAATAACTTTAAATCTTTGAAAACCTATATTGTTTAATCTTTGAACCCCATACATTATCCCATATATGATTTTTTTTGTTTATAGAGGCTTGTATATCTAAGACAATAACACTATGATGAACCCATTTGAGATAAGGTATGTAACTTGTAATTCACTCATGTACAAAAAAGAGGTAATTAGATCATGTGTTAAATATATTGTCTTGTATAATTATGTCAACATGTGGATAATATATAATAATAATAATGAAGGATAAATGAAACATATTTAATGTGATATATATAATTTTAATGTATAGAAAGATATAATAATGAGACAAATAGTAAGTAACCATAATTGAAGTAGACTATGTAGTACAATTTCAGGATATATATCATTGAACCACTAATCAAGTTCAACAAGAACAAAAAAACACAATAAAATTTGTCACATAATATCATATAATGAGGCCAAGGGTTACATATAATTATAAATAATATTTCACAAAAAATAATACCAAGGGCCACATGTAAATGCTATTAATAATTTTGCATATAAGGACATGTTAAAATTTCACACAATGAAATATTTCACACATAGGGACAAAGGCCACAAGCGATGGAAATTTTAAAATGTTTCACATATCAATCCAAAATATCATAGATACGATCAATAAATTTTCACACAACGGCCAATGGCCACACATAATAATCAAACAATTTCTAGCCTATTATGCAAGAATGTAACAACAATGAATGAGCATATAACAATGGAAAATAATTTATTCCATCCATATGTATTAATGACATATTATAGTAAATTATAGTACCCATGTAACACAATGTAAGATATAATAAAATAAAAATAAACTTGTAGGATATGTATTTTCACATCGTATAATGGTCATTAAAAAAATATAACCTATTAAAAGGAACATGTATTTAATGTGCCCCAACATAGGCATGGTCACTAGGTAGAAGAGAATCCAAAAACTAAGCATCCATGTAGATATTTATTTCATAAATCAAACTCATATACATTGTGAAATAAATGTGTATATAAAATATATTATATCTAATAAAGTATGTGATAAATAAAACATGTAAATAAGTAAATTAGAAACTTATGTAATGTTAAGGTCCTAAATTTTTATTTTTGAGAATATTTTGAATGTTTTTTATATTTTTATCACATGCACACACATAATTATATAATATTTTATTATATTTAGTATTTTTCATATTTTTTGAAAGGAAAATAACACATGATCCCATAAATGAATGACCAAATTGCATTCTTGTATCATAAATGTTGAAGTTAATGTTCAGTGGATGAATAGTGATAGGTGTGGATTAATTAAAATCTAAAAAGGCATTAGGTGTGATAGTGAAACTATCTTGATAATTATTAATAAAATATTTTTTAGGATGTATAATTTAATAAGGTAGAAGAATCAATGAAGTATGTTGTATAGTTGGATAAAGTCTCATTGTCTATGTACAATGTGAAACAGATTGAACTATTAATGGTACTACCTTAGGACATAATGTATAATATTAATATTGATTTGAACCTTGAGAAAATATTTGATATGAAAATTATTTATTAGGAGGGTGTACCTCTCTCTTTGTAATAAACTATTTATAAATATTATGTATAAGTATAACAACTAATTATTCACTATGTATTTGACTACGTTCCAGGAACCTATTTAGGAGGGTGTACCTCTCTAATAGGTTCCTCAACCAAATACAATAATGGTGGAAGAGGAGGATTTATAATTTACTATAGAGGGTACTCATATAAAATGCCTTGTAATTTGAACACTTTATTACAATATATGCATTTGAGTCATCTATGAACTATAAATAGTACTACATAGAGCTTATGTATCTAATGGCATCCTAATAACATATAAAATACCCTTGATTTTGGTAAGACTAGAAATGGAGTAGTCAATGTTATTTTACTTTACCAACATAAAGAGGTATCACTATATGCCTAATATAATTTTGTGTATCTCCATTAAATTATTTCACTATTATTGATGTAGCTTTTATATCTTGTTATGTCTATCTAAGATTACCAATGAGTGTCATTATGCATTCATTTTCATTTGACCCAATTTTAATCATGACACTATGCATAGGTTGTTTGTTTATGTAATCTTGAGTATAGAGTGCATGTCTATATAAATCATTATCATTTATTTCACTATCATCAAACATGGTGATGATGTGATAATAATTCTTTCTATTGGATGCCCATATGTCTTAGGAGGAGTATGTGTGTTGTACACATGATGTACCTATACATTGTCTATATTTTCTACTATACCATGGTTTGGGAATGGAATCATGAATATTTTTAGCTTTACATTGTTATTTTATATGGTCTATCTTCCTTTATGGGCGTTCTTAGCTCAATATTATTATCTTTAATAACTTCTTTTATAATAAGCCTTAGACTAAAAAAATATTTTTAGAATGACCAATATATATGTGGTAATCATAACATGTATTATTGTGGAAGCCCTTTTCTTAAGGCATAGTCATATCAACCTATAATGGTGGAGGGAGATATAATATTTCAATCAAGTAATTAATGTAATAAGACAAGAGAAGGTTATGGTAACCTTGAAAATTGCCTCTTTGGTGGAGCTATTGATTGAAGCTTATTTTTTAGTTGTGATACTACATTGATTGCTACATTTCCTTCATTATCAATTTGGTTATATTTTACATTGTAGCTTGGTTTGATTTTAAAATTTATATTTGAAGTAAATTATTAATTTGGTGTATACTATAATTTTCTCAAGATGATGAACTTGAATTCTCTTTCTTTGACTCTATGCCATAACTCATCAAAATATTTTTTTACCAGTATAGACTCATGGAGCAGTGCTAGAAAAAAATGTGTGAAGATATATTGTAATTCATTATCTACCATATAATTTTTCTCTTTAGCTAGTATACTTTTATACTTAAGGACATATTAATTTACTAACTCATTTGACCCTTGCTTGAGTTTTGGAATTTTCACATAAGATAATTTTTTAGCTATATTGATAGAAATGTTTGATGAAAATTGATCTACTAAATGGTTGAATATTTGAATTTATGGAAGGGGAATATCATAAAACTATTATAACGAATAGTATTTGAAGCTTCTTGGAAAGAGATTAGTTAATAATTTATCATTGTAATCATAATCCAAGCATGATACTTGGAATGATATAATATGTTGTTCAATATCAAATTTACCTTCATAGAGTGTGTTGTAAGCACAATGAATGAGATGGGAGGGGTGAATAAATATTCAAAAAAGTTAAAACTTTACTTTATCATTCATGAATTATCAAAATAATAGAGTGAACTAGAAATACATTAAGAGCCATGAGTATGAGACAAAAGATTAACACATAGAACATTTATTTGAGTGGGAAAAACTCAAGGGGGAGAAAAGCCATTGATGATGTAAATGGAATATATTTATATAATATAAACATAAATATTTTGTGAAGCACCAACTTCACTTGGAGTACCAACCCCAACTAGCCAAGTACTAACTTGACTAGGCTTTAACAAGCACCCACTTGCAAGGAGGCACCAACCCCCTAGATGACTCAGCATCAACTCAACCACCTCAAATATTTGATAAAATTTAGAACCATTTATTGTTCATAAAATGTATGATGATCTCTTTCTTCTTCTCTTCACACACTTATATTATTTTCAAACTAGTCTCTACCCCTCTTCACTCAATTAACCCTCCTCTTGACTTACTTAGGTCATATGACCTTGATAATCATCTACAATACCACTATTTTATCTGTATGATAGTTTCTCTACACCTTTATAATGGTCTACAAGACCTCCTTCATCTCTTCAAAGTTCTATCTCCTTCATTTCAAATCTCTCAATCTCTGACTAGACTATTAAGGCTATTAGGCCTTGTTCTTATACTAAGCTCATGCTCATACACCTATTGGCTGTCCATACACACTCAACCACTTATAATTTCAATAAAACATGCCTTAATACATGCCAAAAATATTAATCAAACATTATATTAGGTTAGTCATGACATATAGGACCAAAAACCCATTTTAAGCCTTAAGGAGACCTAATTTAATTAGGCCTTCATTAACACATGTTGTATGCAATCAAAAATTCATCAAAACCATAAATAAATCCTAGCTTAGAGAAGATATATATTACTTACACTTCTTATTGGGGATATATTATATAATCAATATCATGACCAATATAAATCTGCTAGACCTAATTAGGGGATCTCTTACCACAATAATATCACTAGGGAGGGTTCCAAAGCCTCCAATCAATAAATTTTTTATAATAACCCTAACTAAGTCCTATATTTTCATATTTACTATACTAATAAAAATTAAAGCAATGAAATATACTCTAGTGCTCACCGAAGCTTGTGGCATAAAGTAGGGGTAATACACAACAAAATTAAACATACATAGAAGACATACTCATGTCAATGTATACAAAATATTAATGAATAGAAGAGAAGTATAAATTCATATCTATCTACTCTTACAAATGAGGAATAAAATTAGGAATACTTAACTTTGACGATGAACCCACCAAGCCTCAATCATTCCCTTATCCAAGGTGCTTTGTAAGTGGTTGTTGTGGTATGTAAGGATGAAAAGGATCAATTATATCTAAGATATATAACCTATCAATGCATATAAAATACTTATCCACAAAACAAGATCTGTATCTCCAAATAAATTATGAAACCCTAAGCTTTCCCCTCAAGTATAATGGTGGATAAACAAATGATCAATATATCTTACTTCTTATCTTCTCTAAATAATGGTGAAATGATTGTGTTTATATAGGTGGATTTAACCTTAAAAAATTTAAAAAAATTTGGATGATAAGGTTAACCTAGTTTAACTAGTATCTTTATTGATAAAAATGCATTAGGTCATAGACTAGGTTGGCCAAGAGCAGACCTAGTCCCTAAATAAGTTTTGCCAATAAGATTACAAGGTCAAAAAATTGACATAATCATGTAAACTATAAAAAGAGGTACTAAAGGTGGTAAATATTGGAGGAGTGTATAAAATAGAATGTCAAACTTAGGGGAATGGTTTTTAGGAGACTAGTGTGTATATGGTAATGAAAGAAGGGACAATAATCCTATGAAGCACTAATGGTCTACTCACCCCTTTCTCAGTGTACCCCTTAGGGCATGCACTTAGAGAGATTGAGACTAGATGGGTTCCTTCAAGATAGAGAGCATCAATAATTGATAAAGGTTATAAAATATTATGTGTATACATATGACCCACTTGAATCTCATCATGTGTCACATAAGTGTAACACAAGATGGTGCTTCAGGAATAGAACATGATGACACATAATGTTGATGATAAGTAAAATGTAGTAAGGAGAAAATAAGATAAATGAAAGAATAGAATTAAAAAACACATACCTTTACTTACCTTAGTGCCATATACAAAGAGGGATATGTGAGAGATGTGAAGGCATCCAATGTAAGGAACATTAGGTAAACCTATATAGATTAGTGTAATAAGAGAGAAAAATTGAAATTTTGGAAATATAGGCATATAATAGTGGAAAATATTCTCTATAATGTTATGATTCCAAAAAAAATTATGGTTCAAAAATTGAGTTATTAAAAAAAAGATATGATCAAAACAAGGAATCTGATGGTAAATATTTTAAGGGTAAATATTTGTGAATACTAAATATAAATAGGGTGAAAAAGAATTAATTTTATATTGTTTGATTATCCTAAGATAAAAATAGATCTTTGAGAAACCTAGCAAAATCCTATATAGCCAAGATGGTGAGGAGATGACAGTTGAGATGAGGAAGACACTTAGTGGGCATAGAGAGTGTATCACATGTAAACAACTAAGAATTTCAAATTTTATTAATTATTTTATGTGACATTGAGTGTTTTATATAAATTTGTTAATTTGACCAAATCTAGATACCAAAATGAACCCTAGGAAGTTTCTAGGGATACTAAAGGTCAAATAGGGAATTAGTTTAAAAGGGGTTAGAGTAATAAATTTTGAAGGTATTTATTATGATGGGTTAAAGAGTCAACATATTTGAAAGAACAAGGGCAACCTAGTCGACCTAGTAGGTAGAAAATAAAGTTTTGAAAGGGCTGACCTAGTAGGTCTTAGTTGACTTAGCTAGTTGGGGGAAAGGTCAACATAATACCACTTAACTGTCTTAGTTTGTTAAGTCAAAAAGTTGACTTAGTACTATAGGGGGAAAAGGAAGGTTGACTAAGTTATTTTAAAGCCAAGTGGTTGACCTAGTACTATAGGGTTGACTTAGTTACTAAGTGGGTGATATAGTACTTTGAAGGCCCAACGTGGATGAATGAGTACTAAAATGGCCAAATAAGCTAAAAATAAGTCAAATTGGTAAGAAAATGAATAATTTAAGTCAAATTAGGTGATTTTTGTTAATTTTAAAAGAATGTATTTTGATTATGAGTGACATGGAGGTCTAATACATCTTATATTATTTGAATGTTTTAGGGATGATAAAGATTTTTATGATTGATAGTATCATCATGGTCATTAGATCTATTAGATCACTTTAAGGATGTAGACATAGCTAGATTATTTATTGCAGGACTGGGAGGCATCATGGAGATGCATTGGGTCCCATTGAGTGTTGTCTAGTGGTCATGTTATTGGGACCTTGAGAACACTTGACCAATAATTTTATATGGGTGGTGGATAGGGATACCATAAAAGTTGGTATCACTTTAGGGGATGTCCATGTGTTTCTTAGACTTCCTATATGGTGGACACTAGTGATCATGAGGATACTAAATGATCAAGAAGAAAAGTGAGCATTAGCCTAATAGGTGACATGCTTAGATAGAATTTAACTAGGACTGAGGGTGAGTCTATTTTATGTCTATATTACATAGATTCTAGTTATTTGAAATGATAAGATAGGGCTTATGGCAACATGAGTGCTATGTCATAATTCAGACAACAAAGTAACATTTTATGCAATAGCCTTATATCAATCACTATTAGAGTAGGGGAAATATATGACTTGGGTTCTATCATCTGGGTTAAACTAATAAATGATATGTATGGGATGTTATCAAGAGGGTAGAAGACTATGGGGCTAGTGGTATTATTGAGTGCCTCTTTATATGAGTGGTTTTTGATGTATCATCCAACTAGGTTACCCCATGTGGTTGATGATTGGTTACCTCAAGTTTTGAGATGGAAATAGGATTAGGTGTCATGGGCTTAGACCACATGCTAGTGATATAAATGGTCACATAGGGAGAGATTGTGTGGTAGACTTATGCACACATTACAATAATCTAGCTAAGTTGGGTGATTGTGGTGCTAGGGTTAGCACGAGTGCATATCATGAGCCACTACACCTAGTGGGTAGAGATACATCTAATGATATGCTTTCCAAGATATTTCAAAATCCTTCACTCTATGGATCTTATAGTAGTGCCTAAATTTTAGGCTTAGCATGTGAGAGAGTTGAGGGGGAAAGGAAGAGGAGGATCACTGATTGAGACACTAGAGCTTAGACCATAGTGTGCAATACCATGAATAGGTCAAACATGATAGTTGGTAGCTAAAGAGGGCACATACATGGATAGAAGGGTGCCAAAGGTACCACAATCATCACCATAGTAAGAGGAACAATTACCACCTTATTCATACTATTGATAGAGATGCCAAAAATGAAATACAACATAGAGGGTGATCATCTAAGATGAATTGTAAGTTAGAACAGGGTAGAACTAGCATATAGAGGCACCACTAAGGTGATGATTGAAATAGGCATGGGTGGTGGCCCTAGGGTTTATTTTGATTAGGAGGCATCCCATGGATGAGGTAATTAGGGGATGAACTAATGGAAAGACCTTACTCAGTAGATGAATAGATAGGGAGATGGTGGTTGGTGATACTAGGATAGGAAATAGATGGTTATAATTTTTAGTCTTTGAGATATAGTATTAGTTATATATGATTTTATTGATTGATAAATACATTTTGAGATATATATGTGATCTAATATCTATCTAGTTTGAATTTTATAGATCTTATAGATGAGGAAGAGGTTATATGAGGATCCCTAGTGATGGGAACACACCGTGATATTCTAGACAAGGTGTTAACACCATAAAACACTACCACTTTAGATGATCCTATGGTACCATATTCCCCAACTCAAGTGAGCTAGTTTAGACTAGTAAGGGAGGTCACAAGGTAGATATAGGAACACAAAGATGGGCTATATCAAATATCATAGGTGGGAGAAGGAGATGCCTAAGAATGTAAGGCTTTAGCTCAAGAGAGATTTTGGATACCACTATTTAGCTAGGATAGGTACAGGCCTAAGTGTCCAACCTATAGGGATAGGTAGTAGGCTTGAGATCTTAGACTTATTCATTATAGTTTACTATTTATATGGGACTATCTAAGGCATCTATGGGTAACATGGATAGGCCATATAATAGACATGATAGAGCCAAGCCTTAGGGTTAGAGTGATGTATTTTTGTAGTTTATATTAAAAACACATGATATATATTGAGATTTTCTTTTTCGATAGTTGGATGTTGATCTTATGTGTTTATATTATGGTTATTTATGGATGTATGGATATATTTATTTCTAGCACATGCATTTTTATTTTATTGTATATGCTATAGTAAATATATGTGTTGTGTTTTATTTTCTACCATAATGTAGTACACATGCATGGTTAAAAATAAATAGGCAAAAAGGACATGGTTAAGTATACTTAATCAAAAACAAAATTCACAACACACTAGTTCATGTTGGGAAATTTTGAAAATAGAATATGATTAAGTATAATAAACCAAAGAGTGGTAAAAAGGAGGGAAAAAATTGTTTTTAAACCATGAAAAATATTGACATTAAATTAAAACAATTAAAATCACACTAAATCATATTGGGAAGTATGAAAATAATGTAATAAAATGGAAAACACATTGAAAGACTAATAATATAAATACAAATCAATTAATTCAATTAATCATACTAAATCACATTGGGAAGTATTAAAAAATAAACAAAATTGGCAAAATGGTCCTAAATCAATCACACTAATTCAAGTTATGAAGTATGAAAAACCTAAGAAAAAGTGGTTGGATTCTTACATGCAATAAAAAAATAAGGAGATAAAAGTGAAATACAAATTAACTAATCATAAAACATACTAAATCAAAATGGGAAGCATGTCAATGACATGTAACTCATAATCATTCACATCTTATCTCATATTTGACACATGTGACTTGGATATTGGAAATTTTGTGATGAAGGCTAGGTCTTATCCATGGTATTACACTAAAACTCATAAAGGGAATACCAATGAGGTAGAATGAAGGTGAAAATATGGTAAAAGGGTACATTTGGAATGGTAATATGAAAATTTGGTAATTTTTTAGGAAGGTCAGGTCCTATCCATGGTCTTACACTATAACTCAAAAATAGAATCCATAGGGGGAGTGATTAGTGAATAAAAAAATATTTCTTAAGGGGAAATATTAGGGTTGTATGGAATGAAAAATGGAATGTAATAATCATAACTTAGGTGTCATATGAGAATACCTTATGAGACATAATGTACACTAAGGACATGAGAAGACACTGAGAGACTAATGACTATCAATATACAGAGGATACCTATTCACTTATAGATAGAAAGCTATCTAGGAAAATAAGTGTGATACTAAGATCAAATCATGTAGGTAGTTTTAAAAAATAAAAGTGAAATGGACCTACTTTTCCAAAATGTGTTCCCTATTCATTAGGAACCTTTATAAAACCATTGGTCTAATGTGAAAGTTGGGTACTTGTGTGAGAAATTAGATAGCACTAAAAGTTATTTTACTATTCTTTTCTAATCAACTAGCCTACTGCACCCCAATGGACCTTGAATCTATCATGAGGCCAATTATAAAGTTTTAAATTTGTTTAGAAAAATGATATGTTATTAAAATCACATAGTTTAGTGTGATTTAATTTTTGAGATTTTTGAATGTTGCCTTTTAGATCATTGCCTTTTGTTAATTGATTTGGATTTTACATAGTTTTATGGATTTAATGATTACTCCTCCATATAGACTTGGAATGACCAATAATGAGAGATAGAGTGATACACACGAATGAGATTTATGCTTTGGCTAAAGGAAGCTAAATATCTAAATACAATATTGGCTAGAACACTTAGGATTAATGATGAACCAACATGTTATTTCAAGTCTCAACCATGTGTATGATTAGTTTATGAAAAGGAAATAAAGGGTAATAAAGGAAGATCCAAAGTGGACTGGTAAAAGAAGATTATAAAGAGATTAATTTTTTGCCAACTAATCATATGGGAAAGAAGGAATGAATAAAGGGAGAAAGGATTGTATAACTAGGTCAACATAACAAGTATTAATGTTTATAGACATAAGATAGCAAACAATCTTAAAGAAGAAAAAGGGAGTCAAAAGAAAATGAATGAAATTATAAAAAATAGAATCCATAAGAGAACATAATGACATCATAAGTAATATAAAGTATGAAACCAAAGTCACCATGTAAGATAGATAAGAATTTGACGCAATATCAAATGATATGAAAATAGATAAATGTAAAATTAGAGAACATATATAATCCAAATGAAAATGTAATAAAACCATGTATGTGTTCATAGGTACTGATATATTTATCCACACACATTATCCATAACATCTAATAAGTCTCTATGAGGTTGAATGTGAATTGAAACTAATGTCCCATCAATCCTCAATGAAAGTTGATAAAATATTTTATATTGAATTTCCTCTATAAAATATATAGGAATGCCTTAAGGATCATGATAATTAGGGTTATTGTATAGGAGATGCTTAAGAGAATACATGGGAGTGGATTCTATGGGAGATGAAGAAGTCACTAGTGAGTAGGGTGCCACCAGTGAAGGATTCATCAATGGAGAGGGGTCCACAGGTGAGGGAAGGTATACTAATAAGGGGCTCATAGGTGAAGATGTAACCATAGGAGGAGCTGAAACAATGGGGGAAGAAGGGGGAACCTTATTGTGAGAATTGACTATGAGAAGAAGGGTAGAAGATAAATTAATGGTTAGAATGTGATCCTTAAGATGTTGTTGAAAGATGAAATAATGATCAGTGTGATGTATGACACATTGGTGTAAGAGATAACATACCTCCCCATATTTAAGAAGATACTCAAGTAACACTTTCAATGGAGGTATAACTTGTAAGAGGGATGAGGAGTGGTAGGACATAAGGTATTAATATATTGTTATAGCTTGTGATAATGCATAGATGAATGGTTATGTATGCCATGTAAGTAATATATATGTTTGTGAGTAGACTTAGTAGGTGTACTCATAAGAGGATGGGAAATATAAGTTGAGGAAGCTTGGTATAGGGAACAATCTCTAGTTTAATGACTGGCAACTTTATGAATGCCACCATAAGGTTGATCGACCCATTTGGTGGGTGAAGGATCCAACTATAAAAAAGTGATAAAACCATCACCAATAGAATGTGGGGCTAGTGGATAGACTAGACAAGGCTCAATTGAGGGAGAAATAGGATAAAAAATAGTAAGAGACTCAACTAAAGTAGAATAGGATCCAAACTAGGTTTTACTGAGGGAGGGGTAGAATCAACACAATGATGAAAGATAATTACAAGCATCTTAGGGATAAGTTAGATAGAGGGGTCATGGTATCTAACAAAGTGATAGGGACTAGTCATATCATGATCCACAAGCATATTGTGATGAGGTTTTTTATAAATTGGAGGTGTGCACACCATATATACTCTATAATCAAGAGGAAAATTTCTAAAATTAGGAATGATATAGGATGAAATGCTAGAAGATATACTAAAATATTGAATTAAAGAAGAATGATAGTGAATAATTTGAGCATCTCAAGCCTAAACAAGACCTTCCAATAATAGATCATCTAAGTTATAATCATCATCATAATCAGGTGTATGAAGATCAATGCCACAAGTAAGGATGACCTTGTCATCTGATGTGGTGTGATGAATGGAATGTTAAGTATTAGTTAAGAAAATAAGGATGTCATCACAAGGTGGTTAATGATAATGAGGTTTAAAATAAGTGGGAAGTTAAGAGATAAGATAAGGTGAGAGATATAAATTTTTAATCTTGATATTGATCTCATCAGGCTCATCATCATCAGAATCTAGGAGGTTAGGGGATATATTCCTAATGAGTTCAGGGTGACCATTATAACCTTAGGTAGAATTGATAGGAAAGTTAAACTATTGAGATTTAAAAAATGGAATTATTGGAAAGGGTTCAAGGGTAATAATCTTAAATATAGCACAATATTGAAATTATTTAGAATTCCAAGGGTTCATGTTACCTTGAATCTTATAGATGGCTCCATTGTGAGGAACTTTGAGACATTGGCAAGTGGTAGAGGCAATTTCTCTCATGTGATCAGTTCATGGACTATAAACCAAAATGTTATAAGAGAGAGGAAAGTTTAATATCATCACCTTTAAATTAATGGTGATAGGTGGGATAGTAATGGGGAGGCACACACAACCTAAATGAGGAATTTACCTTCGATCGTAGTGTTGACATGTGTTGCGTATGGATTTAAGATTACATTCAAAATATCCAAGGGTTTTGATAAAATTAATATAGGTAACACAAGTGCAAAAACCCTAATCAATAAAGTCATGTTTGACTTGGATATCACTAATTTGGATATTGATAAAGAAAGGAGGATCATCTACATGAAGCAAAATCTCATTAGGGATTATAGAAGTGATTGGGAACTTGAGGGAATGATAAGTGTCAATTGTTTCATCAACATGTACAGACATCTCTTTGCACTATTGTAAAATGTTAACTTCTAATCTAGATAAGATGGCTTTACATCCCACTAGGGGAGGAAGAGGGATGCTCATTTCAAATAAAATCTATGTAAGATGGTTACAATGATGTGGAGAGGTCTGCATAAGTTCAAGAAATTGGATTTGAGATGGGAGGTTAATAAGATCCATGATAGGATCCCACTCATCATAAACCATAATGAGACTATTGGAAATATGTACATAGTGTTGAAGGAGGTCCTCAAAAGTAGGATCTAAAGTACATGTGAATTTATGATGATAGGAGGCAAAAGGTTTAATTGGAGGATAACTTTATTGATTAGCTTAAGAGGATGGGCCAGTGGATGTAGGTGTGGTTTGAAATGAAGTGTTGATAGAATTTTCAATAGCATTGGTAATAGGTAATAAGGTCAAGGGATGGTAGAAATGGTATGAGAAGTGTTATCCAAGGGAGGTCTTAGAATTGGTTCATCAAAAGATATAATGTATTCTTGCCCCAAATTGGTTAAGTGATTTAGAGAAAAATCTTAGATAACATGAAATGTGTAAGATAATTGACGTGTTTGGATGGGTTAAGGATCAATGATATCAACCATGATTCACATTTTAGTCATATTAATCATATTATCTTTAAGATCTAGGCCAAGAAGACTATCAACATTATTGATATAAGGTGTAGGATTATCTTGGTTATCTTGGTGATTTGGAAGAGGATCTTTATAGATGGCCAAATGATCATTAGCCTAGTTCAAAGTTTGAGATTTAGATTATGTTTCATGGGATTTGAAGGCAATGTCATAGGCTTGTTGGCATTTAAAAATGATAGAATCATGGTTAAAATTAGGACCAATAAATAAATACATAGCCAAATTATAAAGCTACCTACAAGTCTCGTGAGAATGACTCCAAATATTGTGAAACAAAAAAAATTTATTGGGATCATACCAAGATTTCATGGGATGAGTGGGATCAAGTTATCATGGGAGAGGTGATGGCAGAAATATTTGTTATTTCATTAGGGATAGAGTTTTATGAATATTTATGTTATTGGTTGAAGATAAATGAGGATTGGTGATGTGGTTAGGAGGGGAATATTGTTCTAGAGTTTGGTTGGGAATAACAACTTGGATAATATGAATGGTATCATAAGAGTCAATAAAACCATAATTGGTAGCATGATAATTCTTATTCTTAAGTAACATGCAAGTACCCATAGAAGGTTGGGATGGTTTAAATTAACACATAAGGAAATCTTGACACTTGTCTTTTTCAATGGCTTCTTCCAAAGTACATGGAGAGAGAGTCTAGACTTGATATTGAAACTTGGGAAAAAGAGCATTGGTAAATAGATGGAAAAGGTTATCATATACCATATTATGTTCTAATTTATGAGATAATGTCTTCCATAATTTAAATAAATATTGTGTGGTTTTAGTCTCAAGTTTCTTAAAATTGATAAAATGAGTCAAGGTATTCTCAAGTGGATCATTAATTTAGAACTCTTAGACTAGATCATTGACTAAATCTTTCAAACTAGTAATGGAATGAGATTTGATTTGGTTGTATCAATATAAATCATCACTTGTGAGAGTTTTTGATAATATCTTGGTAGTGGAGAGGGTATTTAATTTGACCCAATATTTATATAGATTTCCAAATGTTTTTTAATGAAGAGTAGGATCAGTTGACCCATTTTAAGAAATGGTCAGGGCAATATCTCCTATATCGATATTAGTAATTTTAGATGTAATAGGCTTATTTTGAATATGCTTGATTGTTTTATTAACAAGAGGAGGTTGAGGGATAATATAACCATGGTAATCTCAAAGAGGAGATGTGGGAACATTTTTGTTATGCATTCCACATGGCATCTATTGAGGGTGGGTTTAAAGATAGATAAGGTGATTTTGCATTTGCATCATTTGATTTGCATTGTTAACTTAGAAAAGATTCATTTGATTAAGAGTTTGTAATAGGATTTGATGGGTCTGAGTTACCTTATTAGCATTTTTTTAGTATTAGAATTGGTAGTAGTGGCTTGGTTAACACTATGGGTGTTAGTAGGAGCTTGAGAAGAATTGTTAATAAATGAGGCACTAGTGGCATGATTTGTTTGTGTGGAAAAAGATGGAATAGTAAATGGATGAGAAGGATCAACACTATAGGCATGATTACCATGGGTATAAAATGATGTACTAGTGGAAGAATTGAGAAGAGTGGGTATTGGAAGAGGCCCACTAGATGTAGAACCTACCATGTTAGTAAAGATACTAGGCATGGAGATAGAGGAAATCAAAGAAGAAAAAGTCATGGTATGATAAGGGGTCAAAATAGAGGGAAGAATTTGAGAATAAAATAAGATAGTATCCCCAAATCTATGTGAGAAGGTGAGAGAAGGTGAATGGGGCTCCTCAACTTGACCACTTATCATGAGATGGTAAATAGTAGAAGGATATTTTCCTTGATGTTGAGGAAACTCATTGATAAAGAAGAGCATTTTGGGTGTATACTATAATTTATGTTTATCTTCAAATGAGAAGAGAGGATTATGAATCAAAGAGGAATGAGGAGGGGTCCCATAGTTTGTAGTGTGATTGAATATATGCAGATTACTTTCATCTAAGCTAGAAGCCATAAGTTGCTTATGGGAGAACCTATTAGGGTTGGTAAGAATCATCATATCTGTTGAATTCAACTCAGTGTTATCTTCAAACATGAAGTTCATGATGAAGGAGAGAGATTATTTAAGGTAAATTTAAATCAAAGTAAGGAGATACAAGAGTACTAAGTTAACCAAGTCAACCTAATAATAAAAATAAGGTGTGAAGGGTAGTGTGATAAGGATATAGATTTGACCAAGTCAGCTTAATAATATTACATAAAACAAAGGGAAGTCTAATAAGGATATATATTTGACTGGGTTAGCTTAGTAATGTAACTTGAGTGGCAGAAGGGAGTATTGAGTCAACTAGGTCAACCTAGTACTATAATCAGGGAAAAGGATAGTCTATAGGAGACTATGTCAAATAGAATGACAGAGTACTGAAAATAGGGAAATAAAATGTAATTTCAAACAATAAATGAAAGAAAACACAAAATCAATGGGATCAATGAGAATGATCCAATTGGTAAACAACACAAAACTTTACACCAACACTAGCCAATGAAAGTTTTTGTGTTACAACATATAATGAATAAAGAACAAGCAATCAATTGAAACTAAAATGCTAAGTGGTCATCCAAAATGTTATCAAATTTTTATAAAGTATTATTTAAGAGTGAAATGGAAGTTGGCTAAAAATATGGAGCAAAAAAGCAATATATGGATAGTTTTAGGACATTTAGGCTAAAAAGGATTTGTGTTGGCAATGGTACTAGACTAATATTAGGGCTTAACCCCTCACTTCACAATACCATAGTGATAAAGGTGTTAGATTCTTTACCAATACATACCATTAACCACATGTTTATACTTGGCCAAAAAACCAAGTCAACTTCCCCCTTAGTGATGAAATCTAAGTAGGTAGGCCTTGGGTAGACAAATGTTTAGCTGTATTTTGAAATTATGTGATTTATTAGTATGTGCAAGAAAGAGAAAAATAGTTAAACTAAATGGTATATTGAAAAAAACCACCTAATTAGACTATGTGAGCTATTATAAGCATGAAAATAACTAAAATTAAAAGTGTGAATTAACTACTAGTGTATAGTTCTTAATTACCAATTTAAACATGGTATAGAGTTGGTTTAGACAACACTATATGATAACATTATAGAATAGAATCGGTAGGGTCACTATTATATTGAATAAATAAGAGTCCTTAAGAATAAAATTGACCAAGTTGACCTAGTGTTTTAGACAAAAAATAAACTATAGAACTAGGTTGACCATGTCAACTTAGTTTGCTATATGATTATAGTTTTGAAGATTACAAACTTTGGAAAATAGAATTGTAAGGAAGAACTGAATTGAAAGAGAGAGAAATAAAGGAACCATGATGGGTTGAAAGATGCTGAGAAGTGTGGAATTTTATATTGAAGTGCCTTGAATGTTGCTTTCAATTTCTACCAACTGTGTTGACTTGGTCAACCTAGTTATGTAATTCCCTATTTACTGAAGCCTTTTAAGTTGACCGAGTCAACTTTTTTTGTTATTTGGAATTTTTATAGAATACTATGTAAATATACACACTTTACTTTTTTATTCTAGAGTTGAATAAGAGATTAAATTCACCTATTTGACATAGTTTATTATTTAGAACTGAAGAAGAGTATTGTTTCAACCTGTTTGATCTAGTAACATATATATGATGAAGACTTGCATAGAAAGAATATAGTCATTTTGATGTGACTTTGTGTTAAATGTTCACACAAAAGTTAGAAACTATACTGTCTAGGTCAACCTAGTATCAAAAATATAGAAAATTAATAAAATGATAGAAATGAAAAGTGTGAAATAAAACATGTAAGGGTTAGATTCATGTCAAGTTCAATAGAATGTATGCAATCAGAAATACATCATATCCATAAATCAATACTAGCTCAAATAAGACAGATCTTACTTAAAATTTTGATTAGGGATATATTAGATAATTGAGAACATGACCAATATGGATCCACTAGACCTAATTAGGGGATTTTTTGCCATTTTACCCTACATAAAAATCTTTCACCTAAATGGATGAGCTAAATAAAGTTCTAGATGAAATGAATGGTCCAAACATCACATGTAGATTGAAAAGCTTTTGAAACACTTTAAGTAAACTTAAAGTGTAGTTTCTTAGATTTTTAAGAAGTTCTCATGGTGATGAATGCATTCAAGGTCATGGACAAGTTTTTAATAGGTCTCAAGAACTCATTTTGAGCCTTAAAAGTCCTTACACAAGCATAGAATAACCAAACCATCATCAACACATCATGCAAAAATAAATGGGTTAATTTGATTGCATATTTAATAAATGCACATGGGGAGCCTCTCAAGTTAAAATATTTCATGGGTAAGAATTTGTTTATGTCAATATCATCCTTTAAAAGATTGGTGTCTTGACAAGCTTGCTATCTCAAGATAAAAAGCTTCAAAGTTAGACTTGTAGAATGGGATAGGTGTGTAGACATCAAGTTCAAGCTTTGAAAATTATCCATTTGGATTCAAACGCCCCAAGCTTAATATTCATCACTTAATTAGATCAAATATAGTGGTGAGTAGTGTTTTGATAGATGTTAATGGCTCCCAAAGATCTAATAGAGTGCATTTGATCATACATTGAAGTTCGACAATGAGAATCAAGTCAAAGGGTTAGCATATCTAAGGATAAATGCATGGATACCAAGTGGAATGATCTTGTGAGCTCATATTAGATATAATGGCACAAGGTGACTAATAAGGTCAGTGGGTCCAAGCATATCAATGGCATGTGTGTAATCATATAAAGCAGATCTAATGGCGAGTGATGAGTTAACAAGTTAGTAGATCTTGAGAACAAATAAGAAGATATTAGATGTCATGACCATGGTAATTTTTAGGTAGATCTATGGCTCACATTCATTCATACTAAGCAAGATTGATGGTGTTAGATAAGAAGATCAAATGGTGCTCTTCTAATGTGGATCATAGATTGATGGTCAAGGATGAAGGTTTAAGGTGTCATAATCCTAAAGGCCTAGATCAATATCAATGGCTAAAATCAAAAGTCAAAATCTAAGGGACTTCATTAGAGGTAAAACATGTGGTCAAGATTGAAAAAGAGTAAATTCTTCAAATAAAGTCATGCATGTAGACACATAATATGAAGGATCTCACCACCCCAAGTAGGTAAAATGAGTTAATGCAAGATTAAACATGATCTGAGTCACCAAGAGGAGATATTGAAAAGCCATCTATCACCATTAAATATTTGTAAATATTTTTGGGAGATTTTAGATGTAAGTTTCACATCTTATGATCAAAATAAATAGCTTATAGATCTTTAGTGTAATAATGACTATATGAAAATAATAGGATGATTGATTTTCATCCATAATAGATCTATATTCATGATTTAAAAGTAAAAATAAAATGGTGACTGCACAAGGAATATCATAGAGAACATAAAGCATGATGAACTCAAGAAGGATTGTGACCTTGGGGATTGCTTTCTATAATTTATCTTGATCTTCACATTCTCCATCATGATAGAAAAGGATGTAATGACATTAATGTAGGGTAAGACTTGAGAAAGGTGGTGGTAGTGGTTATTTTGAGTGGAATTATTTCATTAATGACTCCTTCAACACCAATTTCTCTCTCTCTTACCTTCTTTCTTCATATATATACTAGATTAAACTCTTTATTTGTATCCCTTGATTGGGTATAACAAACCTCTACTAAAATAACTTTGCAAAACTATTTTGAAGCAATATAAGATAATTTCCATCTCTAGTTTAAGGTTAAGTGTGGTTTATTGAAGTATTACAAAATGTATGTTGTCTATTCATCATTTGTAGGTCATTCACTCACATTGATTTAAGACTATTAGTTTCTTGCAGGTTGCATGAAGTGTTAGCTAGTGGGGTTTCTCTTAAAGTGTCATAAGTTCATAGTGTCTTACATAGACCTATCCCTTTTTGTCCTTCAAGTTTTAGGTCTTTTTTTAACCTTAATACAAAATAATCATGTTTTCAACTCTATAATTTAATCTAATCAACCCTTGTCCCCATTGGATTCATTAGTAGTCATGAAAGTGTCCAAGTTGAGAGTGGATCATTGAACATTTGATGCTTCACCACACTTAAAGTAGGTTATCATTCATCCACCTGCTCCCCTTTTCATCTCAATAGATTAAATTTTAGGAAGATAGATTCAAATTTTCATACCTGAGGAGCTAGCCTCATTAAAAATCCTAGAGATCTTACCCAATTTTAGGTAACCCACAGTCTAGGATCACTCGCATATTAGACTAAGTTTAATAGTAAGACTTGGAAACTTCTACTTTCAGCTATGGTGTAACTTAGAACCTCCAATATATTTTGGCATTCTCAGTGGGACACAAATACATTCTCCTTGGCATACTAGAAGTTTAGAGCTAAGAAGAGATAGAAGCTAAAGAATCTCTAAGTTGTAGAGTTCATAGCATAATCCAGACAACACTCTCATGCCAAAGCTTACTAGGAGGTCAGTTAGTAGAGTTATTCCCTTTGAATTTATTGAACTACCCTTTTTTCATAATAAAGAGGAATATTCAATAATATAGGTCCTTATCCCTAAAAGAGGTATTCATCTCTTGGCCATCCTATTGTTTTAAGTAGTACAACCCCCGCTATGTAAATGGTAAGGCTTAGAACTCAATATTTTATACCCTTCAATGGTGGTTACCCTCTTATCCTTCAATATTTCATCTTTGAATATTCTACCATACTTTACAATAGAAAACTTAACCACCCCTATATATTCCATAGATAACATTATAAACCTTTGTTTAGTACATAACATTACGTAAGAAAATGTAGTCATGAGATTTCTAGACACATCCTTAAAAGATAAATCCCTAAAATGGTATAAGGGTCTAGATCCTACCTTAATCAATAATTGGGATGAGTTTGGTGAGTTCCTATGTAAACATTTTGAGGATATAAGTGACCATGTGTCCCTTGTTGAACAATTTACCTCAATCAAGAGGGCACCCCAAGAATATATGGTTGATTTAATCTATAGATTCAAATAGACTTGGATAAGATCCTTATCATTATTAAGCCCACACCCAATTATGTTTTTCTTTACTATTTAAGGGTATTGAATTTAGCCATTATAGTCATGATCTAATCTATGAGTGGGACAAATTTGCCAGGGGCTTATGAGATAACTATCAGGGGGGTAATAGTTTGATACAAGCAAGGAAATTCATGGCAATACCTCTCATGCCAATTTTTATTGAGATTGAAACAAACCCACCTATCATTGCTTTATTTCCCACTTCAAACAATCATAACTAACCTAATGATAGTCAAGTGGAAAAAATTTCAAGGATTTAGAGCTTGTTAAAGGCATAAAACAACAAGCTAGTGGCTCTAGGGAGACAACAACATACCTCATATAGGCCATACGAAGGTCCCTTCCAATCCTAATACCCTTCTCAATCCTACAATATCCCTGCTTATCCATTAAATCAATAAGCCCAATGCCAAATTACTTAAGGTAGATATTATAATAGTTATAACCCCAAAACTATAAGTAACTTAAGAGCCTTGTTCCCCACATAAAAAAACTTGCTTAAGAGGGTCAATGGAAATCAGGAGGGTAGCGAAATGAGGTGGTAATGGCTATAAGTGGAGAAATGTATCAAGATCCTAGTTAGTAACATGATCCTTCATCCCATGGCCTTGTAATGAATCAAGATAACATGACTACCATGACATCATTGAAATCTCAAATTCAACATCAAGGGATCATGGGTAACCCACTAGCTAACACCATGTGTATAAACTCTCAAGAAGTGGAGCATATGTTTGAGCATGTAGTAGTAAACATGGGTTGGACTACAGAAATGGAAGATGAACTAGTTATATCCAATATAAGGGATAAAAAGAGGATGTTGGATGATAATTTGGGGTAGCCTAAGGCCTCTTTAACATCTCCACAAGTTATTCAATAGCCTACTACTTCAATTATAGTTGCTAAAATTGTGAAACTCAATAAGTACCTCAAAATCATGGACAATAATAGAAGTTTCCTTTTGTGCTTTATATCACTCAAGTGTGAAGTGATGCTTCTACTTCCAAGGTGTATTTCAAAGGTGCTAATCTTCCTTTCAATATTTTGGATCATATAAAAAATACTAATGTCATTGTCTATGTATGATGATCTATCTATTCTAGGGTAGAAAAATATTCTTCAGCAAGAGATTTCTAAGCCTTCTCATGTGAATGAGATATCTAATAAGGTGAACATTATTTTTATGAATAATAGTTAGCCTAGAAAAATTCAAGTTCCTAGTCTAGATCCTAATCAAGGTCAAATTTCTAATGTTGTTCATCCCCCTAAGGTTGTCAATCCCCCTCCATTCTATTTTTCAATAATTATAGGATACTACTTAGTGTATAGTTGTATGATAGATTCATGAGATTCAACTTGAATTATGCCTAAAGCCATATCAGATAAGTTTGAGCTTAATTATGTGCCTAATGAAAAGGGTGTTCTTCAGTTGGATGGTTCCCCCACTAAAATAGTAGGTATAGTGAAAGATCTTAAGATCACATTGACAACTTGCCCAAATTGTGTCATCACTCAGGATGTAATGGTTATAGACTCACCTCCATATATTTACCTATGCCTATCTAGAGACTTTACTTAAAAAATTGGTGCCTATTTATCTTTTGAATAGTCATACATGGTTTTCAAGACCATATATGAGACTAGGGTCACTATTAGGTTAGAACCTATCTCTAGGTTCCATCTAGATCCCTATATGCCTAATCTTACAAGAACTATACCATATTAGATGAGGATAAAAATTCTAGTGAGAAAGAGACTTATAATCATCTTGAAGGAATTTTAGACCTATACCTACCTGAATGGGTAGTTGACAATCATGGATTTAATCCCTATTGCAATATTAAAGAAGCAGGCTTAGGGGTGTATTGTATGCATGAGGAGGATGTTGTTATTCCTTGCCTAACTAACACCACTCAAGAGTAAGATGGTATATGGATATTTATTATTTGATGGCTCAAAGAAAAATAATGGTAGTGGATCTAGAGCCATGTTGGTTTCACCCTCTGATCGAAATTACTATTCAACTATAAGATTTCAATTTAGCTTCACTTCAAACACAATTGACTATGAAGCTCTTTTACATTGTTTGAAAGAGGAAAGAAGAAGACCTATCAAACTTATTCAAGTCAACGGTGATAATGAACTTGTTGTGAAACAAGTGGAAGGCATAAGTATAGTCAAGAACCATCATTTGAAAGCCTACAAGCATCTTGTATGGGATCTCATGGAGGACTTCTTGACATTCAACATATAATCCATACCAAGAGAGGTAAATCAACATACATATAGGATTGTAGCCATTGGAACTTAGTATAAGGTTGTAGGAGTCAAATGTAACTAGGGTGTAGACAAGAACAAGGTCATATATAGGCTAACTATACCTGATAAAAAGGTAACTGGAAAAGTGTTTGATAATGATGATCAGATTATATGTTTTCTAATATAGGAGGCAAAAATTTTCCATAAGAATAAAAAAAATTACAACATTAGTATGATGATTAGATAGTGCAACTATGATATAACAAGCTACATAAAGGTCTAATGACATTGGAAATCATCTTCAATGAAGATGACCAAGTGAGAAGAGGCAAGGCATGCATTTCAATTGAGGAACATTATGAGAGGATAAAGATCTTTAATGATAAATTATTAAATTTAGGAAATATTAACATATCAAAAGAGATATCTAAATTTGTTGCTTTATTCCAAGAGTTATTAGATGTATTTGCATGGTGATACAAGGATTTGAAGTATTTTTATCCCAAACTTGCACAACATACCATTAAACTAGAAAGCGATGTAAAGCTAGTCAGGTAGAAACAAAGGCCTACCAACCTAAAAGTGGAGGAGTTGATGATAAGGGGTTTATTTAATTTTATTTAATTAAATATATTATTCCCTATTAAATAATGTTCATGAGTGTCAAACCTTGTGTTAGTGATGAAGAAGAATGGGTAAATAATATTATGTGTTGACCTTAGGTACCTTAATAAGGTGTCCCTAAAAGACCATTACCCACTACCCTCAATGGTTCAGATTCTTCAAAAGGTGCCAAGTTCTTAGATATTATCATTGTTTGATGGTTACTATAGTTATAATTAGATTATGGTCAAAGAAGAAGATAGGCATAAGAATGCCTTATCCACAAAGTGGAACACTTATGCATATATGAAAATAACCTTTTTGTACTATCTAATGCTAGAGAAACATTCCAGAGATTAATAGACATTACGTTAGAAGGTTTTATAAATAAAATGATACTCATCTACCTAGATGACATCACTATTTTATCAAATTACCTAGATGATCACATTTATCACTTGAGGTTAATATTTGAACATGCAAATAATTTGGTGTGTCATTGAATCTTAAAAATGTATATTTTTTGTTTATGAGGGTAGGTTACTAGGTTATGTAGTGTCTAGAGATAGTCTTTCCATAGAATTTGAAAGAGTTTGTTTCATGTTATCCTTACCCTTGCCCAAAAAAAAGAAGGGTTTGTAGAGTTTCTTAGGAAAGATTAATCTTTTAAAAAGGTTTATCCTAGGCTTTATAGAGTTGGTCAAGCCTCTTACTCACATGTTAATAAAATGAAAGGAGTTGACATGGACCAAATAAGGTAAGAGGAGTTTTTAGGACATCAAGGAGGCCATATACCATGCCCCTAAACTTCTCAATCCTAATTTTAACTAGGAATTCTACTTGTATCCATTTTATACATTGGATGCAATCTTTGCCATGTTGATGCAACAAAATCAGCAAGGATTAGAACAACCTATTGCTTTAGTCAGGCCTTAGAGGGGTATGAAGAGAGGTATATATTTTTAAAGAAACATGTGATTGTATCATTTATAGGTTTGAATAAATTTAGGCACATGGTATTCAATAGTAAGACCATATTCATGGTGGTACACCCAAGTGTCAAAGTGTTTATACTCAATAGAGATCTTAATGAAAAAAGAGCTAGATGGGTGACAAAATTCATGGATTATGACCTTGAGTTTATATTGAAAAATATATTAAGGGGAAAAGGGTTATGTGAACATGTTTTTATAGAGAAAAAACAAGATAAATCTCAAGTTTTGGTAGTCCATGATAGCCAATAGATAATTGTAAACAACACACCTTTCAGCTGGACACATGATATAATCATATTTCTTGAGTCAGGTCATTATCCTATGGGACTATATAGAGCTAAGAGAAGTCACTTTAGGTTTAAAATTATACCTTATGTCCTAATATATGGAGTACTTATAAAGAGATACATAGGAGGCATGGTTTTTAGGTGTGTGGAATCATGCCAAATAGAAAAACTACTTAAATAGTTCCATGATGGTCCAATTGGTAGGCATTTTATAGCCAAGACCATTACCTCTAAGATTAGTATATTTGGATACTTTTAGCCCACAATGTTTATAGATGCACACTCCTAGGTAAGGAAATGTCCAAAATGTGTAATGTTTGTTGGCAAGCAAAAATTGGCTGCCCTTCCCTTGCAAACCATATAGGCAGAACAACATTTCATGAAATGGGGCTTAGATTTCATAGGGATGATGCACCCAATTCAAGTAAAGGACATAAATGGATCATTATATCTATATAATAATTCACAAGGTGGGTTGAATAAACTACCCTCAAGGAAGCTAAAGAAGATTTTATTTTGGAAATCTATGATAACCTTGTGACTAGATTTTTTGTGCCTTCTACAATCATTTCTAATAATGAATTGGCCTTAAAAAAATAACAATATATGTTAGTGGGATCTTTAACATGGAATTTATCTCAAGGCATCATCTAACTATTACCCATAGGGCAATGGACTAGAAGAGTCCACAAATAAGAACTTATTGAGGATTATCAAGATAACTATGGATGATAGTCAGAGGGAGTGACATACTATATTAAGGACTGCCCTATGGGTAGACATAATGACACATAATAAAGCCAATGGGCACACCCCATACCTTCTTGTCTATGGGAAAGAATCCAACCTTCTTATATCTATTGAAATTCTTACATTGGAGCTTGTGCATCAACTTGAGCTCCTAAAAGATGATATTATGCAGACAAGATTGAATGAGTTAATATAGATAGAGGAGATAAAGGACACTATTATTTACATTATGTGGTCCAATAATCACCAAGTGAATAATTTATTTGATAAGAGATCTTCTTCAAGGACATTCGAATAAGGTGATATAGTCCTTAAATGTGATAAGGACTATGGAAAACCAAGAAATCACTCCAATTTTGATAGTCTTTGGAGTGGACCTTATGTTATCATAGGTTTCAAGGAGAGCAATGCCTTTGATTTTTCTAGGTTGAATGGAGATAGCCTTCCCATCCCTATCAGTGGGAGGTATCTTAAATTCTACTATTAGTGTGTCACATGACCTTGTACATAGGTAGATATGTTTGTATTTATCTCTAAGTGTTCTTGAACATTGCTCTATTTTTTGTTTTTTCTATTATTTAGGTAGTTATTTTGTGTGTTTTTTTCCTTTATTATTGTTTATGTGTGTCTTATTTCTTCAAATCATTTCAAGGAGTTACACAAAATCCTTTTTCATTTAATACTTCATTTTTCTAGTCATTATGAGCAAGTTTGATGAAATTATAGGTTCCATGACTAGCATGTTAGTCAAGCTAGTTAAGTCACTATAAACATTCAAGCATATACCTAAATGGATGAGTTGTAAAAACTTCTAGATGGAATGAATGGTCTAAAGATCACATGTAGCCTAAAAATATATTGAAACACTTTAAGTAAACTTAAAGTGTAGTTTCTCATATTTTCAAGAAGTAGGTTCTCATGGTGATAAATGTAGTCAAAATCATGGAAAACTTTTTAATAGGACTCAAAAACCCATTTTGAGCCTTAAAATTCCTTACACAAGCATTGAAGAACCAAATTGTCATCCACATGTCACAAAAAAACAAATAGGTTAATATAATTACACATTTAATAAATGCACCTAAGGAGACTCTCAAGAAAAAATATTACATGAACAATAATTTATTTATACTAAGATCATCCTCTAAAAAATTGGCATCTTGATGAGCTTACTATCTCAAGATATAAAGCTTCAAAGTTAGACTTGCAGAGTGAGACAGGTGTGCAAATATCAATTTCAAGCTTTGGAAAATAAACACTTAGATTCAAATTTCCCAAGATCAATGGTTATAATTTTATTGGATCAAATATAATGGTGAGTGATGATCTGATAGATGTTAGTGGGTCCTAAAGAGCTAATGAAGCACATTTGATCATATATTGAAGATCAACAATGAAAATCAAGTCAAAGGGTTAGCATATCCAAATATGAATAGATGGATTCCAAGTGGCATGATCTTGAAAGCTCATAGTATATATAATGGCACATGATGATTGATAAGGTTAGTGGGTCTAGGAAGATCAATGATGCATGTGTAATCATACATAACAGATCTAATGGTGAGTGATGAGTTAACAAGTCAGTCAATGTCTTGAGAAAATAAGAAGTTGTTAGGTGTCATGACCATGGAAACTATCAGGTAGATATATGGATAACATTAATTCATACTAAGAAAGATTTATGGTGCATGACAAGAAGATCTAATGGTGTTTATCCAATGTAGATCATAGATCGACATTCAAGGATGAAAGTTAAAGGTGTCATAATACAAAAGGCTTAGATTAAGATCAATGGATATAGTAAAAATTTAAAATTTAAGGGACTTCATTAGAGGTTGAACATGTAGTCGCGATTAAAAAAAATCAAATTATTCAAATAAGGCCATGTAGGCAGACACACATGAAATATTTCACCACCCTAGGTAGGTAAAATGAGTAAATGTAAGACCAAACATGATCTAAGTCACCAAGAGAAGATCCTATAAATATAGATAGCAGCATTAAATCTTTTTAAATCTTTTCAATAGCTTCTAAACATAGGTTTCATGTCTTATGATCAAAAGCCCTAGCTTGCAGACCTTTAATGTAATTATGACTATATGAAAACCAATAGGGTGATTGGATTTCATCCATAATATATCTATATGTAGGATTTATAATCAATGGCATAATTATTACTACACAAAGAATTTCAAAGATAACATCAAGCATGATGAGCTTGATAAGGATTATGGTAGTGTGGATTACTTCCTACAGCTAATCTTGATCTTCAAACTCTCCATCATGCTAGAAAAGGATATAATGACGTTAATACAGGGGAAGATTTGAGAAAGGTGGTGGTGGTTGTTCTTTTGAGTGGAATTAATTCATTAATGACCCCTCAAATAATAATTTCTCTCTCTCATACCTTCTTTCTTCCTATATATACTAGCTTGAACTCTTGATTTGTATCCCTCAGTTGGGTATAACAAAACTCTACCAAAATCACTTTATAAAACACTTTTGAAGTAATATAAGATAATTTCAAGTTATATTTTAATTCCAAGTGTGCTTTGTTTAAGTATAATTTATATAATTTATGTTGTTTATTCATCATTTATAAGTCCTTCATGGACCTTGTTTTAAAACTATTAGTTTCTTGTAGGTTGTGTGAATTGTTAGCTAGTGGGGTTTCTCTTTAAGTGTCATAATTTCATAGTGTCTTACATAGGCCTATCTATTTTTTCCTTAAAGTTTTAGGTCTATTTTTGAACTTCATAAAAAATACTCATGTTTGGAACCCTATCTTATAATTTGATAAACCCTTGTCCCCATTGGATTCATCAGTAGTCATGAAAGTGTCCAAGTTGAAAGTGGATCACTGAATATTTTGTACATCACCACACTAAATTAGGTTCTCATTCATGTATATTATCCCATTTTATCCCTAATATATTAATTTTTAGGAAGAGAGATTCATATTTTCATACTTAATGAGCCAGCCTCATAAAAAAATCCTAGAGGTCTAACCCAATTTTAGGTAACCCACAACCTAGGGTCATTCCCATGTTGGAATAAGTTTGATAGTAGGACTTGAATAATTTTAATTTAATATATGGTGTAGCATATAACCTAAAATATGGATATATTACCATAATAATATCCCTAGGGAGGGTTACAAAGCCTCCAGTCAAGTAAAACTATGTAATAACCCTAACTAGTTCCTATGTTTTCATATTCACTATATTAATAACAAGTAAAACAATTTAGTGATCACCAAATCTTGTGGCATAAAGTGGTGGTAATAAAATTAAGCATTAATATAAGACATATACCCACATAAATGTATATGAAATCATAATGCATGGAAGAGAAGTATAAATGCATATCTATCCACTCTTATAAAGGAGGAACAAAGTTAGGAATACTTACCTTTGAAGATGAACCCACCAATCCTCAATATCTCCCTTGACCAAGGTTATTTGAAATATTTTTTTGTGTTATGTAAGTATGACAAGGATAAATTAACTCTAGGATACACAACCTATCAATCCATCTAAAATGCTTCTCCACAAGATAAGATTTGTATCTCGAAAGAATGTACGAAACCCTAAGCTTGTTAATCGATTAAAATGGTGGACAAAGAGATGTGAAATATATATAATTTTTTATTATATTATATAAATAATGGAAAAATTATTGTTTTTATATAGGTGTATTTAACCCTAAACCCTTTCAAAAGTTTTAACTGACAGGGCCGACCTAATCGACCTAGTATCATTATTGACAGAAACTCACTAGGTCATGGACTAGGTCAGCTTAGAGTCAACCTAGACCCTAAATACATTTTTTCAATAATATTACAATGTAAATATAATTTAAATAGTCATTTCAACTATAAAAATATGTTTTAGGTTAGGAAAAGAGGTACTGAAGGTGGTAAAGACTGGAGGAGTGTGCAAAAGAGAAGGCCAAGCTTAGGGGAATGATTTTTAGGAGAAGTGTGTAGATGGCCAATGGAGAAGGGGAGAATAATATTGATAAGAAACAATGGTATTTACACCCATTTATATATTCACCCCTTAAGGTGTTCACTTAATGAGATTGAGAATTGATAGGTTCTTGTAAGATAGAGAACATTAATAATTGATAAAAGTTTAAAAATATTATGTGTATACACATATTACCCTTTAAACTACTTGGAATAATTTAAAACTTATAAAACATAAATAAAATATTATATTTAAATCAAATATTCCATATCCAAAATCAATTAATGTCCATAACACTTTTTAGTTCAAATCACTGCTTAAACCTCTTCTCAAAACACTTCTCACAATAGGCCTATGCATACCCATTAAATATATCTTGAACAATTAAATTAAAAAAAATTAAAAATTAACATGGAAAAAGTCATACATATATAATATAAATGACCTTAATATCATCACCATGTGTTTTATACTTCTTAATATAGGGTAAAAGGACTCAAACCCTTATCTGTAAAGAGTCCACTCAAAACTGCCAACTATCCTCAAAATAGAGCCATGGAAACATAAAACTATGACACATGAAAGATCATATTTAAGAAATTAAAATTAATTAATATGATATTTAAAAATATTAATATAAAACTCCAATAAATATATCATGATCTATGATAATAATATTGGTCTTACAAACCAATCTCATGACCTCACTATACATAGTCCTCACTAATCTAGATAAGTCAACTTGAGAGAAAAATTTTTATATATAAAATGATATACAAATATTATATAAAATATTAATATGTATTTAAAAACATATCCATTAACTTGTATTCATCCCTAATCCATGATAAAACATCACTAAAAACCTTTTCACTTCTGCCTAGTTTTCTCACTATTTGCACCATTAGGCCTATTATAGAGAGGTCAACTTGTATGATCAATTTAGAAAACCTAAGGGATAAAACCTAATAAAAAAAACACCATGGAAATAAAATAAAAGTCTCAAGATTATTCATCTAATGATTTTAATATTTTGACTTGGTCAACTCTAACTGCTATAACAAATCTTCAAGAAACTAGGCCTTTTCTGTAGGGTCCACTCACTCACCTAGAAAATTAATCACACCTAGAAATGCCTGGGAGAGTTGAATAAAAATTATAATCACTTAAATATACATATAAAACCATTATAATAACTTTCAAACAACTTCTTTCATATCAGGTCACTATTAGGGTTCTTTGATAGTTTAAACCATCTTCCGGTCTTAACAATCATTCATAAATCTTAGCCCCTCATTCTAGAAACCAATTATTTTAATTTTGAGATAGGAACCTTCCTCATATTTCATGAATATCTTAGGTTCCTATGTAGAGTTTACATGTTACAACAAACACTTTAAAGTCCTTAGGTTGAAAAACCTTCATTTTATGCATTCAAAATACCTTAAAAACACTTGTCATGCATTTTATTGAAAAATTTGACCTAATACTTGGTCAAAAAACCTATAACAACATGAAAATTTATATAAATTCTCACATACTCATACTTTCCTTGGAATCTCATCTTGATATTCCATTTGGCTACCATCTCCCTTTTTGCTCTTTAGGCCTTGACCTGCAAGTTGCATTACATTACCTTGAAACTATCCTTATAACCACTATCCAAGATATAAACACATCATATAAATTTCATAATTTTTTTTACTATGCTAAAAAAATTACATAAATTCTTCATATGCATTGACAATACCTCATGATGCCTCATTAGGCCAAATAGATTTTAGAGGTGGTCTAGTTACATATCATGTCTGTAGGTCATACCCATATAGGCTCACTTTGAGACTCTCATAAGTGATTAATTTCCTCATATTCATATTCAAAAAACCTAAAAAATAATCTTATGCCTATGTTCATCCATATTACCAAGACACCAAACTCATAACTTCTCATAAGGTCTCTTCATGTAATGACCAATGTCATGACTAGGCTTCTCAACCTCTTAAATCATCCATTTCACTAGGCCACCAAAATCATACCTTCTCATAAGGTCTCTTCATGAAATTACCAATGTCATTACTAGGATTCTCAATCTATTAAAACTTGACAACTGACCTTTGAACACTTCTTAATGCTCTTATACCTTGTTCATATGTCTTACATGCTCCTCAGATAATGTCATACTTATCAATGATTCTATCAAATAATAACATTATTAAATTAACTCATGGACACATTTATTAAGAAAATTTGACATAAATGACAACTTTAATTAAAAAATTCAACAATAGGAATAATGGTCAACAATATCACCCTTTGTCATTAATGGCAAAACATATTGTATGCTAATCATTCTTATCTCCCTATTCTGGTCTTTCTCCCACTTTGACATAAATTACAAAGTGAAGTATACAAATACTTGGATCAAACTCATTTTAACCAAAATACTCAATATATAGGACTTATGATTTTATGATACATAATAGACACATGCTCCCCTATCACCATGCATACCTTTTTGGAACAACTCGCCTATTCTTGAGGCTAAATAGCATGATTAACTACCCCTAAGTACTTGAAATTTTCAATTATTTTTAGGGTCAATAAATATAGACAATTCTTATCTTAGGTGTTCAAACTTTACCTTTGGAATTTGTTTGGTCAAGATGTCTACAGTCTAATCCTGTGTAGAAACATATTCAAGTTTGACACTCTATTCACTTACCTGATCTCTTAGAAAATGATACGTGATGGGAATGTGTTAGGTCCTTGAGTGTATGATAGCATTATTTTATATTATTATAAAACTTGTATTATCATAATATATAGGTTTATGATCATCATACTCCACCTTGTAGTCTTTTAGGGTTGATCTCATCCATAATACCTAAGTGAAATATGAATTTGTTGCAATGTACTCAACCTCACAAGTGGACAAAGCTACTTATGGTTGATTTTTTATTATAAATTAAAATATGCACCCACATAGGAATAAATATCCTCCATTGGTACTCTTACTATCATCTGTACTTCCTATTATGTATCTATGTAGACTATCAAGTTGAACTCCTTGCTTCTTATATACCATAATCCATAGTCCATAGTCCCCTTGATATACCTAAATATCCTTCTGACTAATTATAGATGATTATCCTTTGTATCTGATTTAAACCTTCCCATAATACCTAATTATTTTGTTATGTTAGGTTTAGAGGTAGTGGTGTACAACAAACTTCTAATCAATTATCTATATGATGTCTGATTGACCTTTGAAGACTCATCTTCCTTGCTCAACTTACATCCTATGATTGTTAGTGTAATAATTTCCTTGAAATCCTCCATCTCAAACTTCTTCAACATATCTATTATGTACTTGGATTGTGAGATTAATATACCTTTTTCATATTGAGTGACTTTTAGCCCAAGAAATAATGATAGTTCTCCTATCATGAATATCTGAAACTCTTTCTTCATACCTCTATAAAGGCCTTTTATCATGTTATTATTATTTCCAAAAAATATGATTTTATACACATAGGAAAATACTATCAAATGATGCTCATATTCTATCTTGAAGTATATATTACTATCTATAACTCCTATTTTGAATCCTTGATCTAACAAATACTTGTCCAACCTAGCATACCAAGATCTATGATCTTGATTTAGACCATATAGATCCTTTTTGAATCTAAAAACATAGTCTTTATCATTTGATAGTGAGAACCCTTTAGGTTTCTCAATGTACACTTCTTCTTCTATATTGCTATTAAAAAAAGGTATATTTGACATCCATATGGTATACCTTGAAGCATTTGAATCTTGCATAAGCTATAAATAATCTAATGGCTTCCAATCTTGCTACTGGTGTAAAGGTATCCTCAAAGTCTACCCATTAAAGATGTGAATATCCATTATATACCAATATATCCTTGTTCTTAGTGACTTTTCCATATTCATTCAACTTGTTTATAAACACCCATTTTGTGCCAATAACATTTTTGTCTTTAGGCCTAGAAACTAGTTTCCAAGTCTCATTCTTCTCTATTTATTTTAACTCCTCTTTCATATAACCTATCCAAAATTTGTCTTTGATTTATTATATAATAATATTAGGTTAAATATTTGATAATATATCAACATTATCTTGAGTTATATTATTTACCAAGCTTCTCCTTGTTTGTGTACCTGCATTCTTATTTTTAATGATTTGAGATTCATGTTGATCTCTTCGAATCTATCTTAAGGGTCATTTTGAGTCTTGAATATATTTAACTTATTCTTTCTCCTCATCAAAATTTATAGTCTCCTATTCATTATTGAAGTATATATTCTATAAAGTGTTTTTTGACTATGAGTGATATTTCCTTATCTCATCAATCTTCACATTAGTTATTTCCATTATCTTTTGTAGTCTCTTGTTACAATATCTATAGGCTAAGCTCATTGATGAGTATCTTGAGAATATACCTTCATCAAATATATAATAAAACTTTCCCAAGTATTTATCATCTCTTTTAATGAAACATTTTCTCTCAAACACTCTAAAATGTTCTACATTAGCAGGTTTACCCTTCCATAGTTCATAAAGATTCTTGTTGCCATTAGTCCTTATTTTTCCTCTATTAAAAATTTATACAAAAATTCTTACTACCTCTCTCCAATATCCATAATTTAATATAGACTCATTTAACATAGTTATAGCCATCTCCTAGACTATCCTATTCTTTTGTTCCACTACCCCATTCTACTGAGGTTTCCCAATTGCTAATAATTATCTTATTATTTCATGAACCTAATATAAGTCATAAAAATCATTAAACAAAAACTATCCTCCTCTATTATATTTTAGGAAATTTATATTCCCATTCTTCTCATTCTTAATAAGAGCCTTGAATGCCTTAAACCTATCAAGATATTCTAATTTATCTTTCAGGAATACAACCCAAGTCATTCTTGTGTAATCATCAATGAGTAACATTAAGTAGTTATCTCCTTGAATGATTTGAATTCTTGTAGGCCCATATATATATATATATATATATATATATATATATATATTATATATTATTGAGTATTAAACCAAATGGATCTTTTATTAGATTACTGCTTGTAATTAAACCTTCTTCTAGTTTTCTTTCCATGTTGACATGCCTTGAAAAGTATGTTTGTAGGTTTGATGATCTTAGGTATGTTCTTCACAGACTTCTTAGTGTTAATCCTGACCAAGTTGTCAAAGTTTAGGTGACCTAGCCTTATTTTCCATAGACAAATTTCATCTATCTTGATCATGAAACATCTTTACTTCTTGATCTTATTTAATACATATAGGTTATTCTCAATCCTCTTGGCATTGGCAATTAACCTTCCTGATTTGTTTCTCCTTATCTCATAACCTTTGTCATGAAAGGTTAGTGTGTGTCCTTGATTGTACATTTAAATCACACTAAACAAGTTATGTTTCAAACCTTCCACATACAATGA
This sequence comes from Torreya grandis, assembly GCA_037957365.1. Classification (NCBI taxonomy): domain Eukaryota; kingdom Viridiplantae; phylum Streptophyta; class Pinopsida; order Cupressales; family Taxaceae; genus Torreya; species Torreya grandis. Next base: position 373,938 of record JARHVA010008807.1, read on the forward strand.
CATTTTTCATCTTGCTCTTTTCATTATACAAACTCAAGACACCCTTACCAACTACATTGGTAGTTGTGTTATCTCCAAACCTCATTGTTCCTGTTAAATTCTTCTTTAATGAGATGAAATTATTTATATATCTTGTCATGTGGTTTGAGTGACCTATTATCTATATACCATTTCATTCCTTCATATTTAATGTGAAAGGTAGTCTGAGATAGCATAAAGTCCTCTTTGGTATTTTGTTCTTCCTTGGCAAATAGTCCATCTTACTTCTTGAGTTCAATTTGATCCATCCTACCTTGATTTGGCTTCCCTATTAATGTTTGATCCTTCTTATGAATTATAGTAGTTTCATATGTCTTTTTTAATCTTTTGGACCTTATAACTCTACTAGAGTAGAATCTTACAATGTGTCGTATATTGTGATAGATATAACAAACAACATTTATGTACTTATCATGGTTGTATCATGAATTATCCTTTATAGCATTGGGTTGCCTGATTGGTCTTTTAATTCTAGTGCTATTGAATTTTTATTATTTCTCATGATATCTCTCAAACTTTCTCACTTTTTCTAAGAGATGTTCATGCTCAAAATTTAAGGAATCTAGATCTATATTCAAGTAGTCATACTCAACTTCATTTGACTTATACCTTATGTTGACATCTTCTAATTGAATCTTGATATCCTTGATAGCATAATTTTGAGGTTTTAAATCATCATTGGTACTTATGATCTCATCTTCAATGTATAATTTATCTTTTCCTTCTCCATTTTCATATTAGACTTATTCATCATACATGTTGTCTTCTTCTTGTTCATCAAAAGAGATTCTTGTGCTTTGTAGGTTCACCTTACAGATATTAGACTTTCCTCAGAGGATTAGGATCTAATAATAATTATTATAATCACAATGACTAAGAGGGGTGGGGGGTGACTCAACCTTCATTTTTTTACAACTTTACATTATCTTTCATGAACTATCAAAACAATATAGTGAATTAGTAACAAATTAATAATCATGAGCATGAAACAATACCATAACACATAAAACACTTATTTGAGTGGAAACCCATAAAGGGTAAGAAAACCCACTAATGATGACAATGGAATATATTCCTATAAGACAAACATAAATATTTTTGTGAAGCACTAACTTCACTTAGAGAAGTAACCCCAACTAACTAAATACCAACTTGACTAGGCTTTATCAAGCACCCACTTTCAAGGAGACACCAACCACCTAGATGACTCAACATCAAATAAACCACCTCAATCCTTTGATCACCTTCAGAACCCTTTTTTCTCATACAAAAAAATATGTTTTCCTTATTTATATCTTCACACACTTATATTCTTCTCAAAATAGTCTCTATCATTATTTGCTCAATTAGCCCTCTTTTTGACTTGGTTAGGTCATATGACCTTGATAATTATATATATTACCCTTATTATATCTTAATTATAGTTTATATGAACTTTATAAATTTTTTATAAGACCTTATCAATCTCTTCAAAGTTCTATCTCATTCACTTCAGCTCTCTCAATCTCTGAGTAGACTATTAGGCCTATTAGGCCTTATTCTTATACTAGGTTCATGCTCATACACCTCTTGGTCATCCATAAAAAAATTTCCATTTATATTTTCAATAAAATAGGAATTATTAAATTCCATTAATATTAATCAAACATTAAAATATGTTTATCATAACATAGAGGACCAAAAAACCCTTTTATGCCTTAAGGAGACCTAATTCAACTAGGCCTTCATTAACACATGTTACTTTTTAAACTCCTAAGAACACTTTAAAAATTATAAAATAGAAGGAACATATCATATTTATCTAAAATATACCTTATATAACTTAAATTTATATCCAAAACAACTTTTTGGTCCAATAATTTCTTGAGCTTCTTCTCAAAATATTATTCACAATAGGCCTGTACATACCCAATAAATCTATCTTGAATAATTGAAGCAGAAACATAATTTTTACAAATAACAATGGAAAAAATCATCGATAAAAAATATAAATTACACTAATATAATCACCATGTGTTTTATACTTCTCAATATAGGGAAAAAGGACTCAAACCCTTATCTATGAAGAGTCCACTTAGAACTGCTAACTAGCCTCTAAACATAGTCATGGAAACATGAAGTTGTGACACATGAAAGAGTATAATTAAAAACTTACAATGAATTAATATTATCTTAAGAAAAACATATAAAAACTTCCAATAAATATATCGCGAGCTCTAATAGAAATATTGGTCTTGTAGACCAATATCATGACCTCACTATATACAAACCTCACTAAGCTAGATAAGTCAACTTGAGAGAAACTTTTTCATATATACCATGATATAAAACATATTCTAAAAATTATGAATATTTATTATAGGTATTTAGAAACATATCCATTCACTTGGATTCATCCCTAATCCATGATAACACATCCCTAATCACCTTTTCACTTTTGCTTAGTTTTCTCACTGTTTGCACCATTAGGCCTATTAGTGATAGGTCAACTTGTATGATCAGTTTATCACATATAAGGGATATAAAATAATTATAAACTATAATGTATATCAAGTATAAGTATAAATATTATTCATAAAATGGCTTATATACTTTGACTTGGTCAGGTTTGACTGCTTCAAAAAATCTTTGAGAAATAAGGCCTTTCTTGTACGGTCCACTCACTCACCTGACAAACCAAGCACACTTGGAGATTCCTTGGAGAGTTTACTACAAAAAGAATCACTTAAATGGAAATGTAAAACAATTATAATCAATTTATAACAAGTTATTTTATATTAGGTCACTATTAGAGTTCTTAAAGGGTTTAAACCATGTTTCAATCTTAATGATCATTCATAAAACTTATCCCCTTGATCTAAAAGCCATTGCTTTGAATTTTGATCTAGGACCCTTCAATATCTACCATGGATATCTTAGGTTCCCATGTAGAGGTTACACATTCCAATGAAGACTTGAAAGTCCTTCTCCTTTCAAGTTGAGAACCCTTCATTTTGTGGATTTGAGATACCTTTAAACCACTTTGCATGCCTTTTAATACAAACTTTAACTTCAAACTTGGTCAACACACCTATAAAAACATGAAACACTTCTATAAATTCTCACATACACACACTTGCCTTGGAAACTAAACATGATAATTCATCTCGCCACCATATCTCTTTATTAGAAATATTGTCATTGACGTTAAAGGTCTAACATTAGTGGTGACAAAGGCCCCATAGAATTTATTATCTAAAGCTATTTTTAATGTTCATATTTTGGATAAAGTGTGCTGATATTTATTTAATATTAATGAATATATTTTTATTTGAATAAAGTTAAAAGAGGTCCCATGAAGAAGTCAAAGAGTCATGAGGTAAAGACAAAAGAAGGAAAGGATGCATTTTCTCATGAAGGGTCATATTGAGGAATTCAAGGAGTCACCAAGTGAAGACAAAAGAGGAAGGGAAAATTTTATCATGAAGGGTCACCTTGAGGAATTTGAAAAGTCACCAAGATAAAGACAAAAGGGGAAAGGATGCATTTTCTCATGAAGTGTCACCTTGTGAATTTTAAAATGAAAGGATTCTAAGGGTCATGCAAATATGGTGCCATTTTCCTTGAGGATTTAAGGGTCACAAAAGGTGAATGCCAAAGGTCACTTAGAAAGCTATAAATGAGGATTGGGAAGCCATTTGTAGTATGTAAGAGATTGTATGGTTTGTAATTTGTTTATATTAGAAAAGAGGAGAAAAGAGAATGAGATATAGTATAGTTCTATCATTTTTTGGGAAAGCAAACTTGAGAGATAGTTCTATTTTACATAAGAGAGGTTAGTGATCTTATCGATTGGTGCTCACAAATAGTTGTTGTGTTGGTGCTTAGTAAAGGGGTTGGTTCTCTTTCAATTTGGTTTTTTCAAACTTTATAATTTGATTTGGTGCTCATTCATATACTTGAGATTTTTCTTCATGGTTTTTCCCACATTGGGTTTCAAAATAAAAATCCGGAGTCTCTCTCTCTCTCTTGTATTGTGTATGTTATTATTTTAGTTTTATTGCATATATTAAATGTATTATTAATTGGTTAAAGACTATAAATCAGATTAAGTAAAATATTTAAAAGATATATGATATAATGCTTCACCCTCCCGTCTCAGTATAACCCATGCTTAATAATTGGTATCTGAAGAGGTTATTTAAAAAAAAAGTTTAACAACTTGAAGATAGATTAGGGAAAGCATGATGGCTATATCACATGAAGGTTTTTATACAAATAAGGCACCTTTGTTTGATGGGACAAATTATGCCTTTTGGATCATAAGGATGAGGACTTACTCGATGGCCCTTGGATTCAACATTTGGCAAGTAGTGATGGAGGAATACAAAGATCCATAGACACTTATAATTATTCCTATGGAAAAGAAGACAAGTGAAAATAATGTTAAAACTTTAAATGTTATTTTATGTGGTTTATGTGAATACAAATTTGTTAAAGTTATGCAATGAAAATATACTAATGATACTTGGGTAAAGCTTTAGAATATTTAAAAAGGTGATGGAAAGGTTTAAAAAGCTAAGATCAAAACTTTTAGAAGATAGTTTGAAAGTTTGAAGATGGAAGAGAAAAAATATAGCAAGTTATCTTTTGTGGGTTGATCAACTAGTTAATCAAATTTAAGGTCTTGGAGAAAAGATAGAAGAGTCAGTGGTGGTACAAATGGTTTTGAGATCTCTAATATTGAGATATGATGCAAAGGTTTTTGCAATTTAGGAGATGAAGGATCTATACAAGCTAAAGATGGATGAACTACATGATATTCTTATGACATATGAGATACAGAATGAAAAAGAGAAACCCTCAAAGAATGAAACTGATTTCAAGACATCAATGAAATACAAGGCTAAGATTCAAGAATCAAGTGAAAACTCTAGTGATGAGGAAGATGAAAATGGAGCTCTATTCATTTGTAAGCCTAAAAAGGGCACAGGTAAATATCATGGAAAGTTACCATTTAACTGTTTTAAATTTGGTAAGATTGGACATTTTGTAGCTAAGTTCCCAGATAAGAATAATGGTGATAATGAAGAATGAAAGCCTACATACAAGAATATCTTCAAAGCTAAATTCAAGAAGATATTAAAGAAGAATATTTTATATTCTAAAGATCTTAGCTTAGCCAAAGATAGTGGAATCAGTGACTCAGATAAATAACATATTATATTCATGACCATATATAAAGATACCTCTAAAAGCAAAAGTATATATGATCAAGAATAAAAATATGATGAATATTAGGTGAATCTAGAAGGAGAATTCATTTGTGCCTTAGAATAATTAAAATATCTTGAGAAGAAGAATTGAATATTGAAGCTCCAGATTGAGAACAATGAAAAGGAGTTAAAGGAAATAATTGAAGATCTACAAGAACACATTGAAGAAGCCAAATAAAATGAAGAAGATATAATAGCTCAATTACAAAAAGTAAGTGAATATTGTGAAAAGTATGTTATTTAAATTGCCTCTTTAAAATAAGATATAGAGAAAACAAATAAAGCAGTCAATGATAAAGATGTCAATGATTAAAATTTGAGAATGACACTAACATGTTAAATAAGATATTATAAAGTCAAAAGTCAATATTAGATAAGATAAATATTAGATTTTGAAAATAAAAAGATCTATGATAAAGCCATTACAAAAGAGGAAATAAAAAGGGAAGAAGTTAAGAGTGTAGAGGACAACTCAAATAATGAAGGCTAGAAGGAATAGAGCTACAAAAGAAAACCAAGTCAAAGATACATAAGTTAGAATAGGTTATATTTTAATGGTTATTGTTTTTATTGTAAAGGCTATGGTCATAATAAAAAAGATTTTTGGAGAAGAGCTAATAATTTTAAAAACAAGGAGAAGGAATCTCATGCAGAGTCAAATAGAATCCACAATTCTTTTACTCCTCTATCAAGATTTGATAAAGAGGCCATAGTATGTTACAAGTGCAATAAATTTAGACACATAGCTTGGCATTGAAGAAGTGTGTTTGAGTCAATCAAGAAGGACCAAATTTTCAAATATCTATTCATCAATAAGAAAGTTTAGACAAGTTCATGGTAGAAAAAATAACTTGAAAAGTCTATGTTAGTCCAAACAGATTTGCATGCAATAAATGAAAAAAATATATGGTTCATTGATAGATTATATTTGAGGTGCATGATAGGAGAAAATAGAAAGTTCATAACTCTAAAGAAGATCAATGGTGGCACATTGAAATTTAGAGATAATACCACTACTATAATATCTAGAAAGTTACATTAAGTTTGGATAATGGTAGAACTAAGACTAAAAATGATGTGTATGTAGAAGGTCTTAAGCATAATCTATTGAGTGTAGGTCAAATGTGTGATCAGGGACATAAACTAAAGTTTTATGTAGAAGGTTGTGAAATTAAGATAAAATAACTAGATTTGTTGATTGCATATTCTTATAGGATAGGTAAAAATTTATATATGTTATTAGATATCAAAGGTAAAAAATGTTCTTTGAGCTAGGTTGAGGAAAGTTGGCTATGGCACAGGAGAATAGGACACATAAATTTTGAAAATATTATCAACATCAGTAAGAATTAAGAATTTATAGATATTCTAAATATTATAAAGCTCTCCCACATGATTTGTGAACCATGTCATCATGGGAAGCACATCAAAAGATAGTTTAAGACAAAAGAATACTCGACCACTCAGATGTTAGAGATTGTTCACACTAATTTGTGTGGAATTAATAGAACTCAAATTATTCAAGGTGATAAATAATTCCTGTTTATTATTGATGATTTTTCATGTATTACTTGGGTGATTTTTTTGAAGAAACAATAAGAAGCTTTCAACCACTTCAAAGCATTCAAGGCATTAGTTGAGAATGAAACTAGTTTGAAGATTAAGTGCTTGAGATTAGATTAAGGAGGATAATTAATGTCAGATAATTTTATTGAGTATTATGAAGACCATATGATAAAGATACATTATTTAGTAGCCAAAACTCCACAACAATATGTATTAGTTGAGTAGAAAAATAGAAAGTTCAGGAGATTGTGAGGATAATGCTAAATGAATCGAAGAGACAAGATAAATATTAGAGAGAGTTAGTTGGCATAATAGTGCATATCTAGAATATAGTGTTGTTGAGATTTAATATTGATAAGAATCCCTATGAGCTATGTAAAAATAAACTAGCTACTATTGATTATTTTAGAGCTTTTGGTAGCATATGCTTCATAAAGAGAACTAATGAAAAATTGGATAAGTTTGAATCTAGAACAAATGACTATATATTTCTTGGATATTCTTACAAAAGTAAAGCTCATAAATGTTATAACAAAAGAACCAAGAATATATTTAAAAGTGCAAGTGTTAGGATAGATGAAGATGTATCATAAAGAACCAGTGATCTAATAGACACTCTTGAACTCATTGAAGAAGAAAGAAGTAGATGAAGATGAGAAGAAGGATAAAAAGGACATGAAGAACCCATCCTAATATGTTTAAAGAAATCATAATGAGAATGACATCATCAATAACATAAATGAAGGAGTTCACACTAGAAATATGATGGTAAGTGAATTTGAACAAGTTAATTTTTCTTTGTTATTCAAAATTCGGCCTAGAAAGTTTTTAGAAGCTTATACACAATGAGCATTGGGTTAAAGCAATGGATGGAAAATTAAATTAGATAGAAAATAATGATACTTCATAATTAGCATCTAGACTAAAAGATCAAAATGTTATAGGAATAAAATGGATATACAAAAATAATTTGAATAAATATGGTGAAGTTACCAAGAATAAAGCAAGGTTAGTATGTAAAGGATATGCTCAAATTGAGGGTATAGATTTTGAAGAAACCTTTGCACCAATGGCAGGACTAGAGGCTATTAGAATATTTCTTGCATATGCAGTGTTTAAAAAATTCAAAGTATTTTAGATGGATGTCAAGTCTACTTTTTTGAATGAGAATCTAGAAGAGGAGGTCTACATTGAGCATAATAAGGAATTTATTCTCTCAAATAATAATAGCCATTTATGTAGTTTGAATAAAGCACTGTATGGATTGAAACAAGCTTCCAGAGCTTGGAATGTAAGACTTGATAAGTACTTATAGGATCAAGGTTTCAAGAGAGGTTTTACAGATAGTAATCTCTACATCAAAATAAAAGGTGAGCATCAATTTATTATTGTGGTAAATGTTGATGATATAATATTTGGAGGAAACATTGAAAAGATTACAAAACAACGTTTTGATAATATGCAAAAATAATCTGAGATGTCTATGATTGAAGAATTGTCATTTTTCTTAGGGTTGAAAATATTTTAGTCATAAAAATAAATTTTCATATCTTAAAGTAAATATGTGAAGGAAATTTTGAAAAAAAATGGTTTTGAGGATTGTGCACTAGTTGGTAGACCAATGGGTATAGGGAACAAGGTGAGTAAGGATGAATATTCACCTATTACAAATCAATATTTGTATAGATCTATGATTGGTAGTATTTTATATTTGAAAACATCAATGCTAGACATCATGTATGTAGTAGGCATGGTTGTGAGATATTAGGCAGCCTTGAAAGAGAGTCATGTTTAGTTGGTGAAGAGAATATTTAGATATGTTAAGGGGACATTAAATTATGTATTATGGTATCCCACAAATATATATTCCACTTTGGTTGCTTATATATATTTAGATTAGGTAGGTTGTTTAGATGACAAAAAGAGTACAAGTGGAGGAGCTTTGTTCCTCGATGATAGCTTAGTATCTTGGCTAAGCAACAAGTATAACTTAGTATCACTTTCTACAGTTGAAGCATAATATATTTCAGCAGTGTTGTGTTGTACTCAAGTACTTTATATGAAGCAAACTTTAGAAGACATAAAGGTAAAATGTGATGAACCTATTTAAATTTTCTATGACAACACAATTGCTATTAATATTTCTAAGAATCCAGTCATGCATTCAAGAACAAAGAATATTCATATTAGATATTACTTCTTGAGAGAGTAGGTTGCAGATTAGTAGGTTAAGTTAGAATATATCAATATAATAGAATAGATTACAGATATTTTCACAAAGGCACTACTAAAGCACACATTTGATTATCTATGAGAGAAGTTGGGAGTAATTTATTTTACTTCTTACCATTGAGGATCAACATTAGTTGAGGGGACACTAAGTGTTAGCTCCAAGATAGATCATTTACCATTGATGTCAAAGGGGGAGAATTTTAGAAACAAGTACATGGAACAGGTATAGGAATAGGTATAGTATGTTATAGTAATGGGGAGTTATTATATATTTTTTAGTTGGTAATATATGTAGGTTGCTATGTGCAATACAGGTTTTAGGATATGGAAATTTTAGTTCAAGGTTTCCATCAATGATAAAGGGGGAGATTGTTGGAAATATTTTCATTGATATCAAAGGTCTAACATTATTGGTGATAAAGGCCCCATATCATTTATTGTCTAAAGGTGTTTTTAATGTTCATATTTTAGCTAAAGTGTGTTGATATTTATTTAAATTAACAAATATATTTTTGGTTGCATAAAGTCAAAAGAGGGCCCATGAATAATTCAAAGAGTCATGAGGTAAAGACAAAAGAGGGAAAGGATGCATTTTCCCATGAAGGGTCATTTTGAAGAATTCAAAGAGTCACCAAGTGAAAACAAAAGAGGAAGGGCACATTTTCTCATGAAGGGTCACCTTGAGGAATCTAAAAATTCACCAAGATAAAGACAAAAGGGGAAAGGATGCATTTTCTCATGAACGGTCATCATCTAACTTTTCAAATGAAAGGATTCGAAGGGTCATACAAATGTGGCACCATTTTCCATGAGGATTGAAGGGTCACAAAGGGTGAATGCCAAAGGTCATTTGGAAAAATATAAAAGGAGGATTGGGAATCCATTTTAATATGCAAGAGAGTGCATTGTTTTTAATTATTTTATATAATAAAATACAAGAGAAGAGAAAGAGATATAGTAGAGTTATATCATTTGTTGAGAAAGTAACATTGAGAGGTAGTTGTGTTTTACATAAAAGGGGTTGGTACTAACAAATGGTTGTTGTGTTGGTGCTTGATAAAGGGGTTGGTGAGCCTACAAGTTGGTTCTAGTAAAATTTGTAATTTGAGTTGGTTCTCATTCATATACTTGAGATTGTTCTGTAATGTTTTCCCCACATTGGGTTTCCACATAAAAATATGGTGTGTCCCTCTCTCTTGTGTGGTGCATGTTATTATTTTAGTTTTATTGCATATCATTAATGTATGATTAAGTGGTTAAATAATATAAACTATATTAATTAAAATATTTAAAAGAAATATGATATATTGATTCACCCCACCTCTCAATATATCACATGCTTAACACTCTTTTTACTCTCTAGGCCTTGACTTGTAAGTCACATTAGGCCTTCAAACTGACATTCTAACCATTATCCAAGATGTCAAAACCTCATATACATGTTATAAAACCTCTTACCATGTTCAACCACTACCATACATTCTTCATATACCTTGACAATACATCATGATGCCTCATTAGGCCAAGTAGTGTCTAGAGGTGGTCAAGTTGCATATCAAGTCTATATGTCCTGCCCCTGTATGCTCACTTTGAGATTCTCATGAGTTATCTAATTTATCATATGCATTATAAAACCTAAATCATCCCCTTATGTCTCTATGCATCCATCTCACTAGGCCACCAAACTCATACCTTCTCATAAGGTATCTTCATGCAATGACCAATGTCATGACAAGGCTTCTTAAGCTCTTAAATCATCCATCTCACGAGGCCACCAAACTCAAATTCTCACAATATCTCTTCATGCAATTACCAATGTCATTTTTAGGCTTCTCAATCTCTTAAAACTTGGTAGCTAACCTTGAAACACTTTTTGATGTTCTTATACCTTGTTCATATGTCTTATATGCTCCTCAAACAATGTCATACCTCTCAATGATGCTATCCAACAAGAACATTATTCAATGACCTCATGGAAACCTTTATCAAGAAAATTTGACATCAATGACAACATAAATTACAAACTTAACTAATTTTAATAATTCTCAACATAGTGGTAGTTAGGAACTACAAAGTTTACTAGTAACGGTTAAGAGTTTATCCTAGGTGTCAAATGTTTATGTAGTAAAATATGGGAGTCTATTTAATGACAAGATATAGAAACAAATTTATCTAATTACAAGCCTTTCATATGTAAAGATATAACAATTTAAGAGTATGGATTAGGGAAGATTGGTATTAGACATACATAGTGATAAAATGAGGTGTATATGATGCTTGTGTAGAAATAGGCATATTAATATATTATAATCCATTTGATGATCCCGTATTTAGGGTTGTTGGAACATATATAACTATAGGTTATTATATATGAATAAAATCAATAGTAGTAATTAGAACACCTAAAACTGAAGGATTAACACATTTTAAGGATGCATCTTATTTTTGTGCTTGGTATTATGCCATCTTAGTTTGATGTGTAACTTTACATGCTAGGAGTAATTAGACAAATTTATCCACCTATTTGGTACATTCTAATGAATTTGTTGACATAAATTAGACAATTCATCAACTTTATTAAAATATACACCATTAAGATTATTGGGATCAATTCTATAATAGATTCAAGGCTTAATTTCTATAGCTTAATTATTTTTATTATCATGTTCATCACTAACATCATCTTCATTGTGTAATTTTTTTTGAATATTTAAATTTTAATATAATCAAAAGAGTCCATGCTATCCATTTAAGAAGATACCATAGGAATCTAAATATGTTTTATAGGGATTCCACTTAATCTTGAACCATGAATTAGAGGAATAGAGGAGGTAAATTTACTTATTAGCATGTAAAGGTGTAAAATAAAAATTAAAGTGGGTGTAACTATACAAGGATTGATTAATTTGTAGGATCTCATATATACTGATCTTGACCATAAAATTGTGAACATGACCCAAAAATAACTAACAATAGATGATTTCCCCCATCTTGTATTTAAACTATCCTATTTCTATGGTATGTTTAAGGTAACTTCTTGAGGATAATAACTTATTAGTGAAATATAATAAAAAATGGCTAAAGGCTTCCAATGGATAAAAAAAAACCCCTAAGAATATATATATACTGTGAGGTATATGGAAACTAAAATCTATATATAATGTGTCTAATGGCTTGAGTATTAGATTGGTACCCCTCAAATCATGAATCAAATAAAACTAAGATTGTTTTATGAAAAATAACATCTCCCATGAGTTTTAAAACTATTGAAACATAGGTTCTAGGAAACAAATAAAAGTAAAAATTAAAAAAATACAAACCAAATAAAAAACAAGACTTATGTATAGAAATAAAAAATTACTTTGAAACCTTGGGATAAAAATTAGAAAATCAATGTTAAAAAATGTTTATCTTTTCCAATGTGTTCTACCCTATTTTTTATTTAAAAATTAATATATTGTGCTAATAGGTCTAAAAATTGATAGATATAACTAAGTACACTAAATAACTTTTTTTTTTGGAAATTGATAAATATGGAAAATTATTGTGTTTATAAAATACTAATTGAAATTGGTATTTATGTCAACTATTCTATATTTATGTTTTTAGAAGTCAAAATAATATATTATTGTCAATTTTCAAGATTAGGTATATAATCTAAAACTATTTTGTGATAGTTCTAAGCTATCTAGATAGTAGTGCAAGCTATTTATGCCTTTTGACTGTAGACTTTTTGTAGTTGACTATGACTAATGATTGATAAAAAAAGTCATAAAAAAAAGAACTTTGATAGTGATTGATTATAAATATAATCTATGAATGTTCCTATACATGACAATTATATCTAGACAATAACACATATCACTCGAGTTTGTTGATGATAAAAAATATGTTAACTATGGGCATCCATAAAAAAGTAATGGATAAAAATATAGAGATTAAAACTATAGCGTGAAAATTTAGAGAGGATAAAAAGTAGCAAGGAAAAAATGTAGAGAGGATAAAAAATCATAGGAATAAAAAATAGTAAAGGATGTGTTCAAACAAAAGATGACATAAATTTCAACTAAAGGTCCAAACTCATTAAATCACATTTTCCTCTGTTATTTTTCTTGTAAATTAGGTGCATTACTTTTCCACTATGAAATGTTAACTACTATCACCAAAATTAATTAGAAAACAAATAAATAATGTGATAATCAATAAAATGTTCCAATTATTCTCTTTGTAAAAATTTAGCAACATTACAAGTACCACTACATTTTTGCTATGTTTTGTCCTTGTAATGTTTTTGTCATACTACATTTTTATCATAGTATTTTTTTACTGCTACATTGTTGTCCACTATGTAATCACATAGAGTCACTCATGACACTATGATAGATAATGCAGATCGTTATGGTATAATATGAGATCATTTTTTATATTTTGAATTGATTCACATCTAAATGCATATCATGTTATTTGGTCTTGTAAGGTGACACTTAATGTTTTTGATACATGACCTTCCCATGTCCATTACATAGATTAGTTAATTTATTAACATATCCCCTCAGAATATATTGCAAAAATATATAAAAACATTCCAATATTCTAAAAAATCCATAATTATGATCTAATCATGACATGATTGCTAGTTTACATCATTTAATATGTTATTTATCACATGTTTGTTATATTGATTATCATTTCTTATATATACACACATGAATTCCATGCTATATATGAGTGATGTTTAGGTCATAAAGATACACATGATACATGGATAGATATATGTTGGACCATTCCTATACCCAAGGTCCATGACAATGTTAAAATATTATAGGTTATATATTTATATGATCATTCCAATTACCATGTTAAAATATCTTAATTTCTTAAACATGATTCATTATTGATTATTATTTATATAATGTTACATGGATATGTTATTATAATATGTTGTAACATTTAAATAATTGAATAGTGTATACTATCTTATATGTTTATGCTTGTTCAATGATGTTACTTTTAAATATGATACTCATGGATTATCTATTATATTTGGCCCCTTGGCCTTGTGTCTATGACATTATTTCCCCCTTATTTTTATATCCTTAGCCTTTTGTGTGTGTAATTTATTACCCCTTGTCTATAGCTTCTTATCCTTCTATGTGTGACATTTTTTATTCATTATATGTGGACCCTTGGGCTTATGTGTAACATTGGGTAATAATGTGTGTAATTTATTATGTGTGTCATGGTCATGAGATTTATTGTTGATCTTATTGTGATTTATAAATATGTAGGTTTGGTGATACATATCATGCACCTCTCCCTTGTGTGTAGTTTTGTGATCTATATCATGTACTTTTCCTATGTAGTCTTTTTGAGTACATTTATCATTGATGATTTCTAATACATTCTAAATGTGTGTGTGTGTGTGTGTGTGTGTGTGTGTGTGTGTGTGTGTGTGTTGACATGATACATATATTCATTATATTTCATATGTTTCATATATGATTTAATGACATATTACTTACTATTATGACATATTTTTCAATTTTACCATGATTATACATGATTACATCTATAAACATAACTTGATACAATTAATTATATAGTTTGAGATGAGCAACAATTAGGCTGCATCCCTCACTTAAAACTAGGGGGCATATTAATTGGATTATCCTAGAGAAATAATCCTCCATGAGAATAATTATCAAATTTTTCATAGCTTATATAGATTAAACATATTTCCGAGTGGTTTAGATATTAAAGTGATAAATATATTGATATATTTTAGAAATATTTTGGAAAAATGTTCCATGTATATGAACTCACTTTATAAGACATGAGATTTATTTATTTTTGATATTTTTTAAATATGAAACATAACTAACATACATATGTAGGGAATCATATATCATATTGGTACTAAGTAGTTCATATTATGGGGCATGAATCTAGTTCATGCATACACTATATCATAATTTAAAATTTTATCATTGACTATGGGGATTGAATATTTTTCATGAACATACAAACAATTATAATTTTACATTTTCAAAACATATTCATTGTTGTTTGTTGACTACTTTATACCCTTAGGCCTATACAGGATTAAACCTAAGTCTTGAGTACCCTAGTACACATAAAACTTCAAAGTTGTCATATCTCTTGATGAATCATTAAAGTCCAAAAGAAGTCATTGGTTGTCATGTCAAGGACAACAAGTCTAGTGTTGTGTCATGCCAAGAAAATATCATGGTGGTTGTGCTTACTACCTATTTCAACTTGTGTAAAGTGTCTTCCTAGCGTTTATACATGTCTGAAGGTCCATAATATGTTTAAGAGTGGTCTCAATAGTTCAAATGTGCCATGATAGAGATGATTGAATGTTGTCGCTGATAACTCACCATGACCTTTTCTAGTGGACTCAATATGTGCAATGTATGGCTTGATCACAAGTTTTAAGAATGATGTGAAGGTAAATGGGAACTCAATTGAAGTCTTTAGAATGTTCTAGTGTCTCTTAATAAGTATTGAAATGTCATTCATGTGAATCCTTCACTTGAAATAATAACATATTATCTTAAAATAGGTTGTTTTACCCTAAAGTGATGATATTTGACCTCAAAAGTAAAATAAATCCATAAAAAATACTTTTAAAGACTCCCATCAACACCAAATTTCCATAATAAAGTGTTTCATATACTAATATTGTACTTTTCATAAGTCAACACCTCTAATTGTTACTAAATAAGCCCCACACATGTGAAAACATGTCCCTTCAACTCTCGAAACAATACCATGAACCTTCAAACATTATATAACACATATTTTCCCTCATATTACTTGCCAATAATGATTTATGGTTTGAAACATGAGAAGACACAATAAATTTATAGGTTGCAAGAGTTTTCAAAGTGGTATAGATCTACATAGTATGGATCTACCTAGATGGAGTTAGGAGTATATAAGGGGAGTTAAACATAAGCATAAAAAGTAGTTCACTTCCTCTATTGAGATCTTTGGTAGACATGGAGAGCATTTTAGGTTTGTGCTCAGTCCGTATGAGAGAGTGAGAGAGAGAGAGAGAGAGAGAGAGAGAGAGAGAGAGAGAGAGAGAGAGAGAGAGAGAGAGAGAGAGAGAGAGAGAGAGAGAGAGAGAGAGAGAGAGAGAGAGTCCAGGATCTTGACTAAAGAAAATAAATTTGATGACTTTCTAATCATGGGAATTTTTTTAGGGATAATATTTTGTGTTGTATGAATAAACACTATGAAGTTGAGTAACCTAGTGACCATATTCATCTACACAAGGCAAAATAAGGAGAATATATTCAATGTATTTTTGGATTATTTGATCAAACTAATGATCATTCATGTTCTCTCCAATCTTGTAGGGTATTCCATGACATCTTCAACATTTGATTCACATGCGTGTGCCTATATAAGTGAGAAAAAACTAAGATAACATTGTTTTTAGTCTACAAATAAGGTTTCTTTGTTGAAAATGGGTATCCAATGTATGTGTCTAAAGGTGAACAATGTTTAAAGGTGAAATGATGGTGTATTTAGTTTTCCACATATCCCTAGTTCATCCTAAATACTCAAATGGATATCCAACCATATAAAATGCTAATTATAAGTGAGATTGTCTTCAAATTTATATTTTGCTTCATAGAAAGGCAATATGTTACATAGTAGTGGCTTAGAAATTATCAAAAAACTATAAAGGATAGCCAAGGAGTATTATGTCCACACCAAAATGAACTTCTCTCAAGATATTCAAAACTTATCATACTCCTCCTAGACCAATAAAACAACATTTATCTCTCAAACACCTTTATGGTATTGTTTTATAGATTTTAAGGTTTTTTAGTAAAGATTGAAGTTTTCAAAAAGTCATAGGTTTCTATTCCTCACTGTATATGCCTCATTGATGGACTCCAAATGTTATGATCAATTATGTATATGTGTATAGATGCTTAGGGAACCTATAGAACATTTTGGGTGTGATTTCATAGTTCAATCCAAGCCCTTAAAGATCCTCTACCTTTTGACAACCTCATCACTATCAACCAACCATAGTCCAAGCCCTACATTCCAAGTTTCAAGCTCCATATGACCTTATAGTCATCACCCACATGTCACTACCCTATACTGAAGATTAAGTTATAAGATCAAGGTCTAACTAACATATAATTTTATAAAATAACACTCATACTATAAGGAAATGGTAATATTCAAATTCAATCCATACTGAGGGACTAAGTCATCATATATAAGAAACAACCTAGGTCCACCTTGCAAAGTCCTTCTAAGTCATCATATGCAAATAAGCCTTAGGCATAAGAAAGGGATATGATTAGGAATAAAAAAGGGATGTGAATTTGTGGGTGTACTTAAACATGAATAAGTAAATAGGAACCTAAATTAAGTTATGAAGCCTCTCTTCTAACTCACAAGTCTATTCAACATACATGTTGATAATCAAAACACACGAACGAATACCTAAAATAATGTTGATAGCCTTAATTCTATGTCCTACCATAAACATGAGACTTATGTACACATAATAAAAGAATAATCAAAATGATAAGGTGGTCAATGCATGGATATGATGGTACCAAGGGAAAAAGACATCAATAGGTGACTAAACAAGATGGCCAAACATTCACAGTGAGATATCATTGCTTAGTTAGTTTGGAATGCATGAAAAAACAAATGGCCATGACAAGAACATATCTAATATGAGTATTAAGTAGATTAAAACATACCCAAACCCATCAATGTCTTAACTTATGGTTGTCTTGAGTAGGGAAGTTGTTTGGTCAGAGTTACAGACCTAAACCATATAAGTTTTAGTATGACTATACATACAAGTGTGTTGATAGAGTTAATAAAGGTGAACTCAAGGCTATGGTAAAGACTTTAAATGTGACATTTAATCCCTGATTCCATCCCTATAATGAGATAAATGATATTTCTCAAGTTTCTAATGTCAACTTCTTTAGGCCCATACACTAGATAGTGATGTTTAAAGTAGGCTATAAGAGAGGGTAAGGATTGTGAGATGACCTAAGCAGATAAGATCATGTGAAAAGGATGGAGACTATACTAAGGAGGTTGATTTGATAAAAATTTGGGCCAAAATTTTATCTCTATGAAATTTGAGGCTCCAATAACCAGTTTGAATATTATAAGGTCTAAGCCCTTTCCTTAGGTCTAAGACCCTACCTCCACTTCATTAGTAGACCCATACTTCCAAGGAGACTCAATCTAATGTGGGAGTATATGAAGATGTTTTTGGTCATTGATAAGGTATTTAGAGTAGAGGGATGCAATGAGATAGTTATTTTTGGTTTTAATAATCTCTTGAGCTCCATTATTTTGAGTAGTCATGTTGAGTTACACTTTCAAACACTTGTATATCTCACCATAAATGTACCCAAACCCAAGGCTCATAGGTAAATTTGGGAACCCATATGGTCTCAAAATTCATGAATGATTAAATGGAATTTAGGTTCCTTACTCTAATAATGAACATTAATAAGGTAACCTACATAAACCACCTTATAGAGAGCTCAAAATAAATCTTTTGCTCATATCTCCACACACAATTTTCATGGAACCTAAGGCTTTTTAGGAGAGATGAAAGGGTTAATACAATATAATTACATGATAATAAATTTTTTTGGAGGTATATACTATATTAACCATCATTAAGATATTGGACCTCTAAAATGCTTCCTAAACCCTAGCTCAGACTTGATGAAGGAAATAAACCTCCAAATGCATTAAAATGAGTTAATTGGACTATGAAACAATCCTAATAGTCTCCATAATATTCTAAGCACTAAAATTACCTATTTATTAGCATGTGTAAGGGATATATTATACAAATTAGGCCTCAAAAATCCATTTTAAGCTTATGATTAAGGAGTTGGGAAAGATTTGCATATACCATAGGTTTTTGAGAGGAGAGAGTGGCCCAAAGTTCTCAAAGATCTCAGATTAGGCATCTTTAGGGCCCTCCATGACTGGTAACTCTTAAAAATAGGCCTAGGCATCTAAGTGATATATTTTATGCAAATAAAATGAGGTAAATGTCTTGATGAAGCCAACATAGATACTCTAAGGGACCTCAGAGATGATTTCCATGATATAAAAGGTGGCTAAGTGCCTAAAATTTTCATCTTAAGTTCAAAACATAAAAACCTTACACTTATACCTTTGATCTAGCATCTTAATTAAGATAGTACCACTTACATGTTATAGAAGAGGAAAAAAGGGATGGATTGAAGATGTTCATCATATTATTTTAAACTAGTAGACCACTTTAATTTATAAGCGAGAAGTCACAACTAATCATTTTGGCCCAAAGACACCTATAGACTACTCAGAATGCATATTTCCCAAATGAGATACAAATTGACAAGATCATAATTGTATGAATCAGTTTTATGGGGAGATAAGAACTTTAGGAGTGGTCGGGGGATTTGTCCAAAAGATATTAGTGGAATTATTTTAGAAGCTATGGCCATGGCCTCTTTAAATCATTGCTAAGAGTCTAGAACTCTATTAAACCTCACTAAAACCCTAATAAGAACTTTATTAGGAATATTTTAGAAAAAAATCATCCAAATTCATTAATATCACCTGGTAAATACTTATATAATATAGTCCACTTAGATGAGGCCCTAACTATGGTACTGGTCTGTACGGATAGTATAGGACCACCTATAAAAATTGAGTTTACAAAGTTTTGAATAGGAGATGAAGTAAAATACATAGTTAGAGGTTTAAAATCAATGAATGGGATAGTTTTAGACTTGTTTCATCTTCTCAAATCATAAAATGTCCAAAAATCTACCTAGAAATGGTTTTGTAAATCCTTACCAAATAGCTAGTTTAAAGATTCTAGTGAAGATGGTCTAATCATCTAAGAAGGGTAAGAATGAAAGTGTGGGATATTTCAAGGGCCTAAAAATTGATATAGTATGTTGTTTTTGGTTTAAATTAATCTCACTTAGTCAGCTTGAAGGTTTGGTTCAGCTCTCATAACTCCCTAAATAGTGAATCAACAAGAGACTAGGTTACTTATTCATAAGTCTACTTAGCCAAAAAAATGGATAATATCATGGAAGTATAAGGCCATTATGAAGCTAATGATTCATCATAATATATATATAAATTACCATTGAGGTGATAAATTTTGGTATCCATGGTTAATATGTTGGAGTTAGACAGTTTCTTGAACATGGCCAACATGAAGTAAAAGGTAGTTACTTAATGCTCTTTAGAGGAGGCCTGATGAGACCTTTTCAATGCTTTTTAATTGATGAGAAGAGAAGATACTAAAAATTTATGTCATGCATGGGATATTAATGGGTCAAACCTTGATAAAAATAGACTCCAATGCTCCAAGGTGCTCATTCGAGGTACTAGTCAACCTAAGTAATGCATGGCGTGTGGAAGACTTTTGTAACTACTATGTGAATGGTTCTAAACATTATGGTCTCTTCATGCCACTTATAAACCAATATTTATTTCTCTCTCTATCTCACAATTATATATATTTAGGCCTTATGGACTTTGTTTTCATCCCTCAATTAGGTGTAGAAAAACTCTACCAAATTTTATCCTAAACCTTGAGAATCAATAGAGAAAAGGACTATTTATAGACTTATTTTTATCATTAGTCTATTATAGTTGTTTTATTGCCTAAATTTTGATGTTTTTTTTTCCTTTTTAGGTAATTCCCTTCACCTAAATATTATAATGTCATCCAATGTAGGTCATGTAAAGTGTTAGACTATGGTAGTTGTATTGAAGAGTGAGTTGGTTGATAGTGCCTCAAGTAGGCCTTTATTTTCATTGAATTAAATTTTTAGACCTTCCACATAGTCTCCACATGAAACACTTATGTTTAGGAGTTCATCAATACACCTTTTTAGTCATTAGTCTTTCATTCGCTTCACAAAGTGTTGTTGAAGATCATTCAAGAGAGGATAACATGAATATTTGTGAATCACCATCTTTAGAATAGTTTTATTTTCATGTTTCACTCTATATCTTTTCATCCCAATATTAGTAGGTCTTATCAAGAGAGATTAATTTCATGTACTATGGGAACTAGCCACATAATATTGAGTTTTGGTATTATTATAGGTCATACACAACCTTTAGACCAATCCCATGTTACCCCAAGCTTTCTTAGAATTGAACTATCTCATTCAAAGGGTGTATATTAGAGTGATAAAAATTATATCACACCTAGTGAGACCAACATTTAAGTGAGTTAGAGCATGCATTGGAAGTTTTGGAAAACATCAAAGAACTTTAAGTACTTCAATGGTATATTTGCACTCAAGTTACATGTAAAAGGTGGTCACAAGATTATCCTCAAAAGTTAAGGAGATTGAATTTGATGAGTTATCATTAGAAATTACTAAGAGGAAGAGATATCGTAGGTTTAATCCCAATCCTACCCCCTCTAACTCTCCTATTTATGCCTAAACAAACACTACTACAAATCCTACACCTCTAATGGCTAGGCCTAGAATGCAATCCTTTGTGCCTTTCAATAGTGGAAACCAATTAAACCTAAATAATTTTTATGACATACCTACTTACCTAAAATTCATTCCCTATTTCATATGTGAGAACTCAACTACCCCTATAGAGCACATTTCAAACATTGACAATTTGTGCTCAGTCCATAATGTGACTCAAGAGAATGTGGCTATGAGACTATTAGAAACCTCTTGGAAAGGTAAGGCACTCTAGTGTTATAGAGGATTAACAATTTCATTTATCAGCACCTGGGATGAGTTTATAGAACATTTTTTCAAAGACTTTGATAATAGGATTGACCATCTCTCTTTAGTGAAGCAACTTACCATAATTAAGAAGGCACCCTAAGAATTTATGGTAGATTTCAACCATAAGTTTCAAAAAACTTGGTTTAGGATCCCCATAGTCATCAAGACCACCACCAAATATGAAATATTTTACTACCTAAGAGATATAAATTTTGATGTGGTAGTCATGATATAGTTCATGGGGGAGTACTCTACCAAAATCTTATGAGGTGGTCGTAAGTGTAGAAAATTGCCTAATTCAATCACGTAAGCTCACTCCAAGACCCCTCATGAATTTATTAATCTAAATATAATCCTTTATGCCTACCATTTCTCCCTTACTATCCCTAATCAATCATGATCAGGCATATGATAATAAAGTAGATAGATTGGGCAGGATAGAAGGGTTGCTCAAGGGACAAAATAAAAAGATAGTGGCCTTAGAGAGGTAATATTTTCCACCCCATAGAAATTATAAAGAACCATATCAATATCCTTATTATCCACACCACTTAAAAATATCTCCCTATCATCCCAATCAACAAATCCAAGGGTAGAATACTCAAGCAAGGCCCTATAATAGTTACAACCCCAATTCTTCTAGTAGTTCTATATCCCTAGCCCCAACTTAGAATAATTATGCTCAAGAGGGTAAATGGCCAAATTAATGGGGGTATTCATATGATATGGTAATGGATATGCTGATGTGTATCAATCATATTTTATGCAACAGGGTCTATCTTTTTTAACTCATGACAATCAACCTCCTGCACAACATAAGGAAGGTCCTTTTATGCCACATAGAGACACCCCCTTCATGACTCAAGATGATATGCCAAGTCAAAAATGAGTAATTGCTATTGAATAACCTATGAAATAACCTTTTTAAACTTTAAATAAGGTGAATACTTCATTGATCAAGTGGTAACCAATCAGGGTTAGAATGCAACCAAAATAGAAATTTTAGTTGCAGCCCATAAAAACGCTGAGAGAAGGGTAGTTGGTTATGGTTTTGTAGACACCGTAATTGTGTCTAACCCTTGTCGTCCTCCTCTTAACCCCCATTTTTATTCTCCCATGCCTATCTAACCCCTGTCGACCATTTTCCTATGAGTCTTGACCCTGGCAGCATGTAAAAATGAGCAGAAAGCTAAAGTTAGCCCTTTGTCCCCATTCTGCATCTATCGACGTCGGTCACTACCCGGCTGACGTCGCCAACATCGGTCACTTATTGGCTGACATCGGCAGTCCTACTGACATTGGTTATCTTTAACACTACATTCTCGACCTGAACGCAAGAACTGTTATCCATTATCCGTTATCCATTCGGTTGCCAATCCGTTTCTCGATCGGTTATCGGACCTTCCTTCGTATCAATCAAAACCTCTTCATTCGAACAATCAACCAATTCTTACATCTAACCAATTATTGCATCCAACCAATCTGTAATCAATCTCTCACATTCTCTCTCTGGTACAGGTATTCTACTTTAGTCATCTTGCTGGAGGTCTGCTACATCGAACTTCTGCGACACAGTGACAACATCAATCATGTCTTTGACTCTATTTTCAGCATATAATAGGTAAGCTTTGCTCTGTAATTTTGTTTTACTCTCTAGTTATTGTTTTTTATTTGATATCATTACCCATATTTAGAGTTAGACCATAGCCCCAACCTTATTTCCACCCATATCACCTCTATCCACCTTGTCTAGAAAATACAATCTGTAACTCTATCCAGATCCCTGTACAAACCCTCAAACAATCCCTTTGACTCCTAAACCAGCTTCCCGAACCCTCAAACAAAAACTTCAGACCCTTTTGCAATCCAAAAACTCTGTCCATACCCGACCATAACCTATCCAAAACTGTTGCCCCGACCAACGTCGGTCATTACCCCTACCGACGTCGGCACCCTTCTTGATTGACACCGGCACAAAGACCGATGCCGATGACTGTGCAGAGTAGTTTACTGCATATCAGGCACACATTCTACTTTTTTTCTTTTATTTGTTTTCATTCTATCTTTCATTATTTCTACTTTAGTCAAATATTTTGCTTTTTATTAGTGGGTTGATATCCCTTAAGGAAGTCTTCGTACTTCAGGGATCAAGCATTTGCTTGACAGCCCACCGTCTCTTTGTCTAACATTTTTTCGTGTTTAGTCTCTTTTTCTTCACAGGTGTCATTCCTCCATAGCCAAAGAGGAGTACCTTCCAACATCTAATTTCGGTGCACACGACTATACCCGGGTATCTTCTAACCCTAGACCATCTCTTAATTTCTCATTTCTATCTTTTGAATGTGAAAGTGAAATTAGCGTAGAAACATTCTGGCACACCCGGTGGGACCCTAGGGCCTTCCTTGGGTTCTTTCTTTCTTTTGTTCATATAGGTGCATTAGGTTCCTTCATTTTCACCTCTTTCATCTCTTCTAAATGACATCATAATCAGGAATAAAAAGAACTTTTCTTTTCTTTCTTGCACTTCTAGACTAGTCAAAACTCATATTCTTCGACTCTTTCTCCATTCATCTTCATACGAACAAACATTTTGACTTGGGCTTAAAACACGTTGCACTTTCATTTTTGTTTGATTGCATTTCTTAGACCACACTTAATAATTAATGAATGCATATTGAATTAATCTAGTCCACTTGATGTTACATGACCAAACCACTTGCACAAAACAAACATCTTAACTTACCTGAGATAAGGCCTGACTGGGATTTCATCCCCCAGTGGATACCTTACCCATCCCAGTGATCCTACTTAGATTTCATCACCAAGGGGAAAGCCCACTCTATTCTTTGGCAGAGTCTAATCTCTAGGGGAAGTATATTTTGGCTAAGCAGGCCCAGCTTATCACTGGACTTGTGAAGTGAGGGGAGCTTGCTCCTTAGCACCAGGCCTTGTACGAAACCTAACACAGACTTCTTGAGCACCATAACTAACCTAAAACCATCCATAGACTACTTCTTCTAGGACTTGATTCAAAATCCAATCTTCCTCTACACACATTCTAAGGCATAAGCCACTATAATCTTAATAATTCACTCCTAGGGTTTTAGGATCTGCTTGTGTTCTTCATCTTTTTTATTCTTATTTGATTGTTTGAGCTTGTGAGGATATTCTTTCTTGCCTTGAATGGTTCTGACTCATAGTCAAGCCAAGGCTCTAGTCGATCATGCGAGGCATCACCCGCTTCCATCTACCCCGTCCATAACCAGTCCTATAATGGAGTTCCACTTAGAGACTGAAAGAACTCCTACTAGACCATCCCCAACCTAGACACCT
Source organism: Torreya grandis (assembly GCA_037957365.1). Lineage (NCBI taxonomy): Eukaryota > Viridiplantae > Streptophyta > Pinopsida > Cupressales > Taxaceae > Torreya > Torreya grandis. The sequence continues at coordinate 399,172 of JARHVA010008807.1, forward strand.
ATTATCCTAGAAGGGGACCAATATTTTGCATGATTCTTAGACCTCAACGTCAAAGCCTTGCAGCACTATCTCGTGAATAGCCGAATGTGAGACTCCTTGGGCAATCCAATCTATAGAATGCCGACCTCTCTTCTCGAAACTGCGGCCGTATCAACAGCGTCCGTAGTTCAACCTTTTGACACCCAGGCTATTGCCTCGACCAATGACTAGCCTTTGACCAACCATCCAAGTGTGGCCTCTCCCTCCATCTTTAGGCCCACTTCCACTGGGGTTTCAACCCCTTATCAACCTCAGCCCACTCAACCACTTTCTACCCCCTTTTAGAATCTGGTCGTCTCTATTCTACCTACCCTGGCCCCTATCAACACCAGGGTGGCTACCTATCCATTGGCCCATGTTACCACTAACCAACCCCCCATGGCAACATCAAGCCTAGCCATGCCTTCTACCAAACCATCCTTAGTCTTCTCTTCTATCTCTACGACTAGTCATCCGTATGTTGTGCCCTTACTGGTACAACCGACTACATCATATGCCTCTTCTAGCCTCTTTCAAGTGCCTTACAATCTAAGGGGTGCTCCACCTACCAATCCATCAGTAGATATCATCAAAATGCTGATGGACAAGATGTCCAACCTAGAGACCTCCATTTTTGGCTCATGCAATACTCTCTCATATGAACAAATTTGCAACGAGCCCATCCATCCTTCCATCTCAATCTGACCATATCCCAGCCAATGGGAACTTCTTAAGTTTTCTCATTTTCAAAGTAAGGAAGACCCACAATAGCACTTATGGGCATTCAGACATGCCTGTTACCTTATCACCCATGACGATGCGTTGCTTTTACGCACATTTCCTATGTCTCTCTCAGGTGCTGCACTTGACTGGTACATCTCCCTTACTAGCCATTCCCTCTTCACGTTCACTCAGCTGGCCCAGCTCTTCCTCGATCATTTCTATATCAACATCACCAAGAAGGTCTCAATCACAGACCTCTATTCTATCCGCTAATTTGAGGATGAATCCATTGCTAATTTTGTTACTCGATGGAGGGGCCTTATCAATCAACTCTCCTTTTCTTTACCCCAACCTGAGCTTATTGAACTTTTCTCCCAAGCTTGCGCCAGACATATTTCTTCCACCTTGAGGGTTCAGCCCTTCCGCACTTTTGATGAAGCCTTCACGATGGCCCATAAACATGAGTTACGTGCCATCGAGGAGAATAAAGTCAAGTTGTGGAGCAAGAATCCCAACTCCAAGACCAATGACCCCTCTTCTAAGCCTTCCTCATCCAATCCTAAATCTAAAGCTTCAGCGAACACTGTGGTCATTAGATCTTCCTCCTCTTCACCTTTAACTAATCAGCCTGAGCCATCCACATCTCAGAGTGCCACCCACCAATTTTAGCAGAGATACATACAGTGATAGTATACTCCACTCGAAGAATCATACGTGTCTATGCTAGAAAAACTTAGCAAACAAGGGGTCCTCAATCTCCCCTAGATCTGACCACCTCCACAATTTGATCCCTCACGCGCCATCCCTGCATGGTATAGGGAAAATGACTTTTGTAACTACCATCATGTTAAAGGACATGACACGGGCAACTGTAAAACCCTTAAAAACATCATCCAAGACATGCTAGAAAAGGGTGACCTCTTCTTCAACAATCCCAATGCGCCACCTAATCAGGGCATTGACATCTTCAAGAAACCATTCCCCAATCATCCACCAACTCAGAACAATATCCAGACCTTGACTGACAACATTCAAGAACACAATTTACAAACAATCAATACAGTCTTGCCCTTCATTTCCAACCAACCTTAAGAGGTGAGTCCATCCATCAGTCCATCACATGTGGATGAACCTCTTTCTTCGATTAGTTCTCTGTCAACCTCTCTCATCTTGGATGATGCCTCGACCTTACCAGCACTACCATTTTCACCATCCTCCTTCTTGCTGCCCATGGAGGACCTAACCCTTCCTACTCCTCGACTGCAAGTGGAGGGCACAATCATCCCTGCTCTTTACCCACTTGAGGAGCCTCATTCTCTAGTTTCTTCTCCACCCAGGGAAGAACCTACCTCTCCTTCGTCTCTAACCACAAACGAACCTGTCATGACTCCATCATGCATTGGGTCTGAGACTGCTACACCAGTCTCATCTTCAACCCCACAACCATCCACATCTTCTCAAGAACCCAAACCTCATCCCACATCTTCTCAGCCATTTTCTTGACTAGTGGAGAAACTCAAACTTCTCCCTTCTAGGAAAGTGGAGCATCAGGGATTGTGGGAGCATCTCACAGCTCTTCAACATGCCCATGCCCTCTCATCTCATGCAGCTAATCCTCCCATGGCAAAATATCCCAAGACCTTTAACAAAAACTAGACTCCCATTTCTAAGCCTCAACCGACCCCATCAAAACCAAAACCCACATCTACCCCATCTAAACCTATCAAGTCACTTGGCGTTCACCCTGTCTCCAACCTCACTCATCCGCAAGTGAAGGTGGACCTAGACCAGACATCAACCAATAGTAGTCTTTAACCCAAGTCACAAAAGACTACTAAACCATAGAGGTGAATGCCTCCTCCTCTGTCATCATTGCCCTCCATTTTGGGCCCCCATCCTTCGACCCTGACCAAAGTCCTTCCCACTCTGACTTTTAATCAAAACCAGTTGCCTCCTTTGCTTCTTTTGCCTACCGCTAGCCTACCCTCTCCCAAAATGGTGGTACCTCTCATGAAAAAAGTACCATCTCCACCTGTCACCGCACTGTCAATCCAAAAGGTGGTACAAAAGCCTCCTCCGACTCTGCCCAAGCAAAAGTCACCAGTATCGCACACATCGATGAGTACAGACCCTTTAGTGGGCTCATACTCTTTGATCTTGCATTGAATTTTGCAGACTTCTAGCATAACCCTTTTGCCCATCAGGCCTTTCCAACCTCTCGGGTCTAAGCCCTCCTGGTTCGATGACACAAAGATTTGCTTATATCATCGTACACCAGGACACGATACCGAGACTTGTTGTGCCCTCAAGACCATCATTCACCGCTATCTGGAGAAAGACACTCTTCTATTTGAGGACACTCTCGACTGACCCCTGACTCCTTCTCATAACCCTCTGATCTCTTCAGACCCATCAACATCTCATCAGCAGACCACGACCCCTTCATCTCCTTCACCCCCTATCTTTGAAATCAATGCCATTCACATAACCACCAGATCACAAAAGGACAAGGCAAAGGAAAAAGCTGCCATTCCTTAGACCTACCCTTTCATCCAGCCACCTCAACTGCCCAAGCCTAAAATTTCTATCCTTGGCGCGCCTCAACCCTCTTCTTCTTCCTCTTTAGGGGCAATTCATGACTCTATGTTGAAACAACTTCACCAGATGCCTATGAAGATGTCCCTTTATGACCTCATCCAAACCTCACCCCAGCATCATCAAGCCCTCATTAGAGCCCTGCAGGCAGTGGAGGTTCAACTCGAGGACCCCCAACCACTTGCTGCCCTTATCCACTCTTTAGCCCCTGTTGCCTCCATCACATTCAGTGATTTTGAGATTCCCACATCCAACACAAAAGATTAGGATGCCGCCCTCTTCATCACTGCCTATGTTGATCAGACATGCATTAAATGCATTATGATCGATGGAGGCGCTAGCATCAACATTATCTCCACCCATGCCTTTGAACAGTTGGCTCTTCCCAAGAATTGCGTCTCCAAAACTGATGTAATCTTGCATTCCTTTAATGACACCACTGCCATGACCATTGGCATAGTCATCCTTCACATTCATGTTGGTCCACGCATAGTCTCAAAGCTCTTCTATATCATCTAAGGAGAGTTTTAATACAACATCTTGCTAGGCTGACCCTGGATCCGTGCCATGGCCTGTGTCCCCTCCACCTTGCATTGTTGTGTGAAATTTGAGCATGATGGGCAAGTCCATACCATTCCCATTGACCCTTCACTCTTCAAAACTTGTAACACCACCTATCGAAAATGACGTTCTCATTCCTATCAAGCCATCAACCCCGGCACCACCTCCATTTGTGGAAGCTTCGACCAGTTCGCAAACGGCGGTCGCCCTCACACCTCCCCTTCAAGCGACGACCACAAATCCCATGGAAGACATCTTCCAAAGACTTTCATTAGGGGAATATCACTTGCTAGCCTTAGACATGTTCCAAACTCCATAAGAGTATGGATGCCTTCATCACAGCCCTAGTTACGACCATCAGATCGGGATGATCGTGCCTTATGGTCCTCCTCACCTCTGAACAAACCTTGTCTATAGGGGGATTGATCAAGCTCCTACTGATTACAATCCTCTTTCTTCAACTCAACCTTTCACATCAGACTTCTCATTTCTTGGCAACCCTAACTTTGCACACATTTACCTTTACAGGTGTGCATGGAAGGGTTTTGGCTTCGAACGCTATGAGCAGGGCTCCCATCAGCCCATCAAACCATTCAATGATGATGATGCCAAGAAACGGTATGGCCTAGGATATCATGACCCCACTCAGACCCCTACAGACCTTTGTCCCAAACCAACCATTGACCAATCTCCTCCAGGCTCACCCATTCCTCCTCCTTCACCTATGGAGTCGGTGGTTTCCATCCCTCCTAGTTTTTTTTTTCCATAAACACCATCCACTTAGAACCCTTGACTTATAAGCTCAATGGGGTGTCCAGGTCTCTCCCTCTCATTTTTCCCAGCATGGTAGAAGATGAGTCGACAACCATTCACACTATCCACTGCATTGATGATGATGCCATTCTTTCCTATATGGGTGCCAACGACTCTTTCATCTAGCGCTCTCTCCCTTCTGAGACCCAGGTTATGTTAAATAAATCAACCATTGACATCAACCTCCCTTCTTCTGACATTCCTCACATCTTTAAAATTGGACAATCTTTAGACGCTCAGGAGCATCTTGACTATACCCAGTTCCTCTCAGACCATAGCAAGGCATTTGCCTGGACCCACCATGACATGCCTGGCATTGACCCCACCATCGCTACCCATAACATTGTCACCAAACCAGAGGCTAAGCCTGTTAGGCAAAAGCTTCAAAAGATGCATCCTTGCATTACCCTCCTTATCAAAGAGGAGCTTCAGCACCTCCTTTTTGTCTCCTTCATCCAGCCCATCAATTATCTGTAGTGGGTCTCTAACATCATCCCAGTCACCAAGGCAACTGGGGGGATTTGGATCTGCACAGACTATCGTGACCTTAACCTAGCTTGTCTGACAGATGACTTTCCTCTTCCTAACATTGACCAACTTGTTGATTTCATGGCCGGCCATGAGATGCTATCTCTCATGGATGGGTTTTCAAGATACAATCAAATCCTGATTGCTCTAGAAGATCAGCACAAGACCACTTTCATTACCCCATGGGGGACTTTCTACTATCGAGTCATGCCTTTCAGCTTAAAGAACATAGGCGCCACTTATCAGCGTGCCATGACCTACATTTTCCATGATCTCCTCCATAAAATCATGGAGGACTATGTGGACGACCTTCTCGACAAGTCCAAGCTTCGTCGTGACCATTTGACCATTCTCAAAATCATCTTCTCTCACCTTCTTCAATACAATGTCCACCTTAACCCCAAGAAATGTGTCTTTGGGGTCCTCTTTAGCAAGCTTTTCAGCTTTATCATTTCTTTTTGTGGCATCGAGATAGATCCCACCAAGATCCGCACTATCCTCGAGATGCTGCCCCTGACCAATCTCAAGTAGCTTCACAGTCTATAAGGAAAGCTCTAGTCCATTCACTGTTTCATCTCATAGCTTTCTGACCACTGCCAACCTTTTCATCATCTCTTTAAGAAGGATGTCTCTTTTACATGGGATAAGGACTGTCAAGAGGCTTTTAAAGCCCTTAAATGCTATCTGGTCTCTCCACCAGTCCTCATTCCACCTAAAGATGATCAACCCTTCTACATTTATATCTCTATCACCAACCATTTGTTAGGTGCCATGATCGCGCACCGAGATGAGCATCATCGTGAACAAGCGGTCTACTATATTAGTTGAACACTAGTTGACTATGAAACTTGGTATACTCATACCGAGAAACTCTATTTGGCATTAGTCTTTGCCACTACCAAGCTCCACCACTATCTTCTTAACCACAAAACCTTTGTCATCACTCACACCAACCCTCTTAAGTTTATGCACTCCAAGCCATATCAACATCAACATATGGCTCGGTGGCTCATGCTGCTTGCTAAGTTTAACCTTGAATTCATCCAACAAAAATCTATCATGGGGCAAACCATCGCTGATCAACTGGCAGATGCCCCTCTTCCCAACAATCAACCTTCATAGTGCGAGTTTCCTGATGAGTCTATCGCTGCGCTTTCCACCGATGACACTGTCTACCAAATGACCATGTTCTTCAACGGCTCCAAATGTCAACTTGGTGGGAGTGCGGGAGTCATTCTCATCCCACTCGATGGTGAGCCCATGCCTTTGTCTTTCAAGCTCAACTTTAATTGTACCAATAATATGGCTGAATACGAGGCCTTAATTTTGGGACTTCAGACCACCCTCTCTCTCAGCATCAAGTCCATCAACATCTTCGGTGACTCGCAGCTTGTCATCAATCAGGTCAACAGTTCATACCTCTATAAAAATGAAATTTTGTAAAGGTACAAAAACCGTGCTGACATTCTCCTTGCATCTTTCAACCATTACCTCTCGCAGACTATTCCTCGATCCACGAATAAGTTTGTTGACACCACGGCTTCTCTCACTTCACATATCCCATGTTCCTCATCTGCATCCAGACTTTTTGTCATGATGCATCATGTGTCGTTGCCTTCTTATATCTCTCCTAACATTAATCATGTCAACACCATAGACCCTAGCCCATGAGATGTTTGGTATAAGCAACTTGTGGACTACTTATCTTTTTCTGTCATTCCTCCCAACCTCTCTAGCAATGCACAATGAGCTTTTATCAAGCGTACCGCTCGCTATACCATACTAGGGGGTCTTCTCTATAAGCGAGGCTTTGGCGGCCTCCTTCTTCGCTGTCTCACCTCCACTGAAGCATCTCAGGGCATTAAGTAAGTACATGATAGGATTTGTGGTGGACATTTTAGTGGGAATTTGGTTGCCAAGCGCATCCTTCATCTGGGCTATTATTGGCCCACCCTTCATCAAGACTGTAGCGACTATGTTCGGTGTTGCATCAAGTGTCAGCAGCACTCTAACTTGCTTCATCTTCCTAGTCATGCCTTACAATTTTCTCAAGATTTTTGGCCTTTTCTCAGTGGGGCATAGATCTCATCAGTGAGATTAACCCTCATTCATCTCTTCGTCATCAATCCATCATCACTGCCACCGAGTATTTCACCAAGTGGGTGGAAGCCATTCCTCTCATCTCCATAAAAGCCAACAAAATTGTCGACTTCATCAGTAGCCACATCATCTACTGCTTTGGTGTCCCTCATAAAATCATCATCGACAATGGCAAGTCCTTCAAAAATAAGACTGTCCAAAAACTCTGTGACCATTTGGCATCAAGCTCAGTTTCTCTTCACCTTACTACCCAAAAGAAAATGGGTAAGCTGAGGCTTCCAACAAAATCTTGACTAAAATTCTCATGAAGGTGGTCAGCGACACTAGAAGGGATTGGCATATTCACATTCCCTTCACTTTGTGGGCCTACCGCACAAGCATTCAAACCTCCACGGGTGCTACCCCTTTCTCTCCCATATATGGAACAGAGGCTATCTTACCTCTTAAAGTACAGATCCCATCTCTCCACATCTCTCTGCATGACATTCTTTCTAATGATGACTTTCGTCAAGATCGCTTAGCTCAACTTGAGTTACTTGACGAGCGCCGTCTTGCTGCCCTCAACCATCTCCATGTCTATCAACATCGCATCAAGCGAGCCTATGACAAAAATCTGTGAGAATAAGATTTTAATATCAGAGACCTCGTCCTCAAAGAGAATCAACACGTGACCAATATGGAGTGAAGTAAATGAGGCAAGTTTGCCCCTAATTGGCTTAGACCTTTCATTATCATGCACAAGTATGGATCAGGGATGTATCATTTGTCTTCTCTCGACGGACGACCAGAACCTGAGCCTCTTAATGTGTTACATCTATGACCATTCTACTGTTAGTGGAGTACTCATCCACTTGACATTTATCTTGAGCTCATCCCTTGAGCAATCCCCATCCTCTTAGTCCTCAGTCCTTTCAACCCTACTCCCCTTAACAAATCCTATATACCCCTTTTATACAGTATGGATGCTTTGTCCTAATAAAAGGGAACCCTTGACCTTCTATAGTCTAGTCCATGACTCACATTTTTGTCAAAACAAATCAAGATGTCAAAAATATCCAAGGTCACCAAATCGCATCAAAAGGTAGACTGCTCCCTCGAAGGATAGCTGTACTATCATTGGTGTAGCTAATAGACTGCTCCCTCGAAGGATAGCTATTCAAATCCCATATATATAAAGCAAAATATAGACCACTCCCTCGAAGGATGGCTATGATTAACTCTTTCTACCAACAGTAATTTTTCTTAGAAGCTTTCCGCATTGATTAGCTTCACAAATGACCACCAAGCAAATGACATCTCTATGTAGACTTCCCGCATTGATCAGTCTGCGCCAAAAAAAAGAAAAAAAAATCATGGACTTGGCTTGTAGTTGTCTCAGGGTCTCCTATAAAAGGGGTAAGGTTATCTCTGCTCTTAAAATGGGTTACCCTATATCCTCCTATACTAACACCTACTCAAGGGACTTCAAGCTCACTTTAGTGTCAAAGTGATTTGATTATCACTCTAACACAACCTTTGGTCAATGACGTAATGCATGAATGGGGCTCTTGGTTCTAATAACCCCTATCTATGCTGTCATTCTAGTCCTTGTCAATGAAAGAGCAATATGCCTTTCACTTTTTCTACACTTTGGTCACATTCAACTTCATCACTTGTCAAACCCAACCAAGCCAACCCAACATTTTCAGACCTGTCACATCATCATAACCTATTCACACTAGTTTCTATGGACACCAATACACATGGAAACTATCGACCAGACGTAATTTATGTTAAGCATAAACTAATACTTGCTGAAGCATAAATAGACCTCAATTCATTTTTAGCATACATCCATCACGACTATGGAAAATTGCTAGGGATGAAAGACCACATCACCAATGTTACATAATACACCATTTAGAAAAGGCTGTAACATATTTTTTCTCCTCATCATTTCGACCTTGACCAAGACCAGTCTATCGACCACTTTCACCACCTATCTACCACTTAGACTCCTAGTTTCAAACTACATTGGTCTGAGGCCCTAAGACTGGGGCTATGTAGGTAGCCCTCAAATACACAATGTTCTCTGAGGTTAGCTCGACCACCCTCATTTGTTTGTTTCTCTGATGGACAAACCCTATCCTCCTCTTTGATCCATGACTTGACCTCGACCACAAGCAATCAATCACTTCGACCCTTTTCCTCCCTCTTTGGGAGAACTACATTGGCCTGAGGCCCTTAGGACAAGGGCTATGTAGGCAGCACTCAGTTGACATGGGGTCTTCTGAGGTTAGCTTGGCCACATCCTTTCATCCATCCATCCACCTCGACCAATCACCATTGGAGATCATACCTATCTCCTCTGACCCTGATCACTTCTAAGACAATGTTGCCTTGGTTGTTTTTGCCTGTCTACTACCTCACGAATGGTTAGCAAAATTGTGCACAGACTATTTTTGGACCTTCACAAGTATAAGATTGTAAGCCAGTTGATCCCCACTACTTGTGACATTTTTGTGTTTTCGGGAGCACTTCCTGAGCCTGGGATACCTGGAACACGATGACCATTAGAGCTTCAGCTTAGATTGAATAACCCAATCAATAGACAACTAAATGCTGGGGCCTGATTACTTCAATTTTGGCACTCCTCGACCCTTGACCTATGACAATTTGACCTGACCATCTCGTGAAGTGGTACACACAATCATGACTTTTGTAGCATTCACCCTCACCCCTTGTTCATCCACTCTTTGTCAAATCAGCACCCAATTCTAGGTTCCCTTCTCTCAACTCTTGCTTTGAGAGAGAATACCTCATCCATAATCAGGGCAACCAACCCTCCTATTTTTGTCTTGCAGTTCACTTGAACAACCAACAAGATGAAATTGACCTTATCCCACACCTAGGGCAACCAACTCTTGTTTTTGTCTTGTAGTTCATCTAGAACAACCAACAAGATAAAAAGGGGCAAATGTAGACATCATAATTGTGTCTAACCCTTGTCGTCCTCCTCTTAACCCCCATTTTTATTCTCCCATGCCTATTTAACCCCTGTCGACCATTTTCCTATGAGCCTTGACCCTAGTAGCATGTAAAAATGAGCAAAAAGCTAAAGTTAGCCTTTTGTCCCCATTCTGCATCTGTCGACATCGGTCACTACCCGACCAATGTCACCGATGTCATCACTTATCGGTTGACATTGGTAGTCCTACTAATGTCAGTTATCTTTAACACTACGTTCTCAACCTGAATGCAGGAACCATTATCCATTATCCGTTATCCATTTGGTTTCCAATCCATTTCTCAATCGATTATCGGACCTTCCTTCGTATCAATCAAAACCTCTTCATTCAAACAATGAACCAATTATTGCATCTAACCAATTCTTGCATCCAACTAATCTCTAATCAATCTCTCACATTCTCTCTCTGATATAGGTATTCTACTTCAGTCATCTTGTTGGAGGTCTGCTACATCGAACTTCTGCGACACAGCGACAACATCAATCATGTCTCTGACTCTTTTTTTAGCGTATAATAGGTAAGCTTTGCTCTGTATTTTTGTTTTACTCTCTGGCTATTGTTTTTTATTTGATATCATTACCCAGATTTAGAGTTAGACCATATCCTCGACCTTATTTCCACTCGTATCACCTCTATCCACCCTGTCTGGAAAATACAATCTGTAACTCTATCCAGATCCCTATATAAACCCTCAAACAATCCCTTTGACTCCTAAACTGGCTTCCCGAACCCTCAGACAAAAACTTCAGACCCTTCTGCAATCCAAAAACTCTATCCAGACCCGACCAGACCCTATCCAAAACTGTTTCCCTGACTGATGCCGGTCATTACCCCTACCAACGCCATCACTTTAACCAATGTTGGCACCTTTCTTGACTGACGCCGACACAAAGACTGATGCCAGTGACTGTGCAAAGTAGTTTACTGCATATCAAGTATGCATTCTACTTTTTATCTTTTATTTGTTTTCATTTTGTCTTTCATTATTTCTACTTCAGTCAAATATTTTGCTTTTTATTAGTGGGTTGATATCCCTTAAGGAAGTCTTCGTACTTCAGGGATCAAGCATTTGCTTGACAACCCACCGTCTCTTTGTCTAACATTTTTTCGCGTTTAGTCTCTTTTTCTTCACAGGTGTCATTCCTCCACAGCCAAAGAGGAGTACCTTCCAACGTCTGATTTTAGTGCACACAACTATATCTGGGTATCTTCTAACCCTAGACCATCTCTTAATTTCTCATTTTTATCTTTTGAATGTGAAAGTGAAATTAGCGTAAAAACAGGTTTGGGACTTGAAATGGATACCTCTCCACCATATCAAACATCAAAAGCAAATACTAATAAATATTCATCTCCTAAGACACCATATACTTATAAAATACAAGATGGGAAATGGTAGAATCATAGAGGTCCCTACATACCTCAGTTCACACAAACTCTAAATAATGTTTCTACTCCTAAGTTGTAGTCTAAAAAATTCAAACCTTATCTTAAAATTATATCTCAAATGAATAATTCCCACACTACTATCCCTATTTGGGACACCTTGCTTATTCTAGAGCAAAAGGACCTCCTTCAAGAAGAGCTTTCCAAACTCCATGTATTGGACAAACATGTAGAGAAGGTAAGTGTAGTCATCACCAATTATCATTAAATTTATAAGACCTAAGAATCCAAAGTAGTTAAACCACCTCCCTCATATCCCTCAGTCATCATAAGTGATTCTATAGTGCATAATTTCATTATAGATAGTGGGGTTAGCACTTCAATCATGCCTAACTTTATAGTTGATAAATTGGGAATAAAATATGAACCTAATGCAAAATAGGTTTTTATAGTTAGATGGGTCTCCTATAAGATTGTAGGTTTCCTTACAAACCTTAAAATAATATTTTCTAATTATCCTAATTACATTATAATTCAATATTTAATAGTATTTGACCTTTGTCCTTCCTTTGCCTTTTGCTTGTCTAGGGATTTAACTACTAAAATAGAGAGTTATCTCTCTTCTAGTTTGTCCTACATGGTTTTAATGACTAGATATGGGATGAAAGTTATCATAAGGTCTAAACCTATCTCTAGGTTCTACTTATAACCATACATACCAAATATATCAAATGTCAATTGTATAATTTTGGATGAGGATGAGCACTCCAATGACCAAGAGCCCCTTGAACCACTAGAAGGCATATTAGATTTATTTCTCGATGAATGGGATGTAGAAATCATGGAAATTATCATTAAAATTTTATTTAAGAAGTAATTTTGGGTGTGTATTACATGAATTAAGAGGGAGATACCATACAAGGTCTCATTAGCACAAGATAAGACAATTAAGTTGTATGAAACTTTTTCTTTGATGGTTTTAGATCCAATAATTGAAGTGGGGAAGGTGGTATGATTATCTCCCCTTCTAATAAAAGGTACTATTATGCCCTAATATTTAAATTTATTTTTACCTCTAATACAATATAATATTAATCCCTCATCAATACGCTATAATGGGTAATAAAGAGAGGTATCAAACTTTTATAATCTAGGGGAGATAGTGAATTAGTGGTTTAAAAAGTAAGAGGTCAAAATGTAGTCAATAATATACTATTTAAGGCCTAAAAAAATTGTTTTGGACCTCTTTGATTACATTCAATCCTTTGACATTTGCTCTCTTCTTAGAGAGGCTAATCAATATGCAAATTGGTTAGCTATCATTATAGCATAGTTTCATATACCAAGTGAAGACAAGGACATCAAAGAATAATCCAAAATCAAGGTGGTATATAGGAATTAAATCGTTGATATCTAGGTGAGTTTTAAAGTATTTTAAAGTGATAAGAAAAATGTTTATTTTTTGCAACATGAGGTAAAATTATGCTCAAATAATCAAGGCAAAATTGCATCATCAATATGAGGACTAGATTATCCAATTAATGGAAAATAAGATACCTAAGGTCTTGGTCACATTAGAGATAATATTTAATTAAGATAACCATCTAAGGATAAGGTGAGCATTTACACTAAGAAATAACACTATGAAAAATTTGTCATATTCAAAGACAAGCTAGACAAGCTAGTAAAGGTGAATATCAAAGAGGAGAAGGTAGACCTCATAACATAACACCAAGAATATGAAGCTATTTTTGCTTGAGAATATCATTATTTAAAGGGATTTGACACTAGGTTGGTTCAACATACCATAGAGTTGGAGGAGAGTGTTAAGATTGTGAGATAAATGCAAAGGCTAGTCAAACCCCAAAATTGAGTTTCTTATGAGGAAGGAATTGAAAAAGCTTATTGAATCCAAAATTATATTACCCATAAAAAATTATTCATGGGTAGAAAATATTGTGCCTGTGAGGAAGAAGAATGGGGAGATAAGGTTGTGTGTGAAATTTAGAGATATCAATAATTTATCACTAAGAGATCACTACCCTATAACATCTATGGATCAAATTCCTCAAAGAGTTGTAGGTTCACAAAGGTTATCTTTGTTTGATGTATACTATGATTAGAATTAAATATTAGTGATGGAGGACTAACAACACAAAACTACCTTCACAACCAAGTGGGGGCACTTATGTATACAAGAAGATGCCCTTTGGACTATCTAATGTAGGGGCTATCTTACAAAGTGAACTGGATGTGCCCTTACAAGGGTTCATAAATGATATGGTGATCATATAACTTGAATGTCAACATTGAATTTTAAAAGGATCCCAAATATAACTTGATAGATTTGAGGTTGGTGTTTGATAGGTATAGGTAGTTTGGGGTCTCATTGAACCCCCAAAAAATGTATATTTACAATCCATGAGGGGCATACTTCTAGGACATGTGTCAAAATATGGTCTCTCTATTTACCTTGAAATAATATATGAGATCCTTGATTTATCACTTCATAAACACAATAAGAGATTTAAAAATTTAATTAAAAAAATTAACTTCATCAAAATATTCTTCCCCAAATTTGTATAAATAATGAGGCCACTAACTCACACACTCAAGAAACATAAACATTTATAATGGAAAAAAGAAGGTAAGAGAAGATTTAATGCCATCAATTAAAACATTTCCTAATCTCCCACTCTCCTCAACCTTTATTTAAAAAAATATTTCTTCATGTATGCCTTCCCTACAAATGACACTATTTCTGCTATGCTCATGTAACAAAATAGTGAAGGCCTAGAGCAACCCATAGCCTTATTTTTTCAAGAATTAGAGGGGTATGAGGAGAGGTATAATTTTATTTCAAAAAAATTTATGTATATCATGAGAGGTGTGAATAAGTTTAGACACATGGTGTCTAACAATAAGATATTTGTAATCGTGGTACACATAGTATCAAATATTTTATCCTCAATAAAGACTTGAGTAAAAAGAGGGATGGATGGGTGACCAAGTGCATGATGTATGACATATAGCGTTAATGTTACTAATTTGATCATAGGTAAGGGACTTTGTGACTAAATTGTAAAAAATGTTAATGAGGAAAAATAAGTATTTTTTGTAGTCCAAGATAACCAACAAGCAGTTATAACTATATCTCCTTCCAGCTAGACCCAAGACATGGTGAAGTTAATCCAAATGGGATAATTTCCTATAGGATTAGATAGGACAAGGAGGAGGTAATCAAAACTACAATATATCCCTAACATTTTGGTTATTGGGGTTACTCTTTAATAAGTACCTTGGTGGTATGCTTTTGAGATGTGTAGAGACTAAACATGTTGATAAACTTTTAGAATAGTTTCATGATGGGCCTACATGAGGGAAATTTGAATCTAGTTATATATTATCAAATATAATAATATCAGTCTATTTTATTTTGACTATATTTATATATTCCCATTCTTGGGTTAAGAGGTGTCTGAAATGTGTTATGTTTATTGGCAAACAAAATACTAGCATCCTTGCCTCTAAAACCCATTAAAGTTAAGTAACCCTTCATGTAATGGGGCATAGACTTTATAGGTATGATTAATACCCTATCTATATTTAGGGTCCCCTCTAATATTATATCACATTATTCCCAATAATTATACTATTCACTCACCTTATCTCCTTGTTTATGGAAAAGAATCAAGACTACCCATTTCACTTGAGTTGTCAGCCTTATAACTTATACACCATCTTGAATTCATGGAGAATGATGCAATGGAAGTGAGGATGATTGATTTGAGTTAATTTGAAGAGACTATCTATGTTGGTATTCATGAACCATGTAGTATAAAAAAGATCAATTCAAAAAATCATTTGACAAGAGAGCCTCATCAAAATCCTTCTAATAAGGTGACATTATGCTTAAGTGGGGATGAGGACCATGCCAAGCTAAGTAAGAATTAAAAATTTAATAGTCTTTGGAGTGGGACATATATCATTAATATCTTATAAGGAGATAAATTCATTACAACTATCCAAACTGAGTGGTGAATAAATCCCTATCCCTATCAATGGGTTTATTGATCAAGTATTGTTATTATAAGTAAAAAACTCTCTTGTGCATAATAGCTAGTTTCCTTCCTTCGAGTGTTGCAGCACATATTTGTTAGTTTTATTCTCATCTTATTTCTTTTTTTTTTGGTCTCTATTGTTTCTTGTTATTTTTTATGTCTTGTTGATTTTTTTTAGTCCTCAAGGTCTACAAATTATTGGGCAAAGTCAAAGTGCAGTCAAGGGTCTTCATCTGGTCATGAGTGATAAGCAAAGATATCTTACCTTTTATTAACTAGTAAGCAAGTTAAAGCTTTAGAGTCACCAAAAATGTTGACTAATTTCTATTGTTTAGCCTAGAAAGGAGTCAACCTAATTCTTGATTACCCTATTACACCTAAAACTTCATAGTTGTCATATCTCTTATTGAATCAAGACAGTCTAAAAGAA